>JASCZW010010401.1:0-36916 GCA_034211315.2 Aedes japonicus
TGAAGCAAGCTTTATTAACAAAAGTCGACAAATAGAATCTCTCAATGTTACTTAGGACCTAATGCATTATTCAGCTTGATATGTCAAAACATGTCAACAGAAGTCACACCTCCACCAAATCAATGGGCGCTCCGACAAAAACATCATATAAATATATAATGAATTGTACAATTCTAAATCTATAATATGTCTGTTAAAAAATAACTGTTGTTCGTAGTTGACATATTTTTAAGGAGAAACTTTCTTGAAGAAATAAAAAAAAGGCAAATCACCATGGAGAAAGGGTGATCGTAAACAGCCGAAGATTCTGGCCGTGCCAACGAATCTCCTCGAATGGCAAAGCAACCGGTCAGTCGGTCGGTCGGTACGATGATAGAAGACCAAACTAATTCCATTTTATTGATGATTGACACTTGATAAAAGCGATCGTTAAAATTCATCAACTCGCCCGTCCGTCCGGTTGTCCATTCGTCAGTGCCGAAGAGTGAGTATTTCTGTTTTACGGCTTCTGGTGTAGTTATAAATTTATGTCTGTATTTTATCTCACGGTTTAATTTCGTACCATTTGCATTTTGCTTCTTTTTGCTGGTGAGATTAAGCATTTTCGGTTGTGGGGCATTTAAATTTGGTCCGTCCCGAGTGACAGCAGTGCTGCCAAGGTGCATTTCGTTAGACATGAAAAAGAACAACACAGGCATCTTCTTCGTTCGCAAACCAGACAGACAACTCAATCTCACGCCACGGGAATTGCGTGTAACGAATTATAATATGTCATAAATTTATTAACAAAACCGCGTGTGTCTGCCGCCGCCGCCAAGCGCGATATGGCTGAAGACGGGTCCTATGGAAAGGAGCGTGCTCGTGTTCGGAAAACCTGAACCTGAATGCTTTATGAGATTTTTGCACGATTACACGATACGACGACGACGACGACGGACGGGACGGAACAATCCGCCACGGGCTGCACTATCCGAACAAATGAAACTATACGAGAGGAGATGGAGATGCGCGAGAAACATCCAATCTTCGGGGCCTGTGGCTGCGGTACAAGAAGAACCCCGACTTTATGGCCTTGGACATGGGATTTTTATGACTCTATTTTCACATCAATTTGATGAGAGACTGTCCGTTAATATGACACATTTTTACCTCGGCGAGCACAACAAAACGTCACTTTAGGATCTGCGGGCGGTGGAGCTCTCCAGGGTCGTGCCGAAACGTCGACAGTCGAGCGCTCATTTTCACCGAATGTTAAGAATGCACTCGCTCGCACCTACGCTGAACTCCCAAAACCCGCTTGCTTGGTTGGAACGGAGTGGAGCGCATTCAAAACCTGATCGATCTTCTCGTAATTATGCGTACCCCTTTTTCCTTTTTCGGCACCCGGTAAATTGGCTAATTAATTTAACAACCGCAAATTCTGCCTTTATTTCGAGCTTGTTCCTTCTCTCTCTCGCTGGCTGCTTTCGCTCGCTTCCACTTTTATTCTCGATTTAATGAGTGTTAATTAGCATGAACGCGAATGGATCTCATTTGCTGCCTCCGTCTGCCGAACAAGATATGTACCAACGGACAACCCGACCTGATCATCGCGGGTTAATAGTCGAGGTTGTGTGTGCGCGCGCACCCTCCGACTGCTCCGGGGAAGACTCCGGCTCGAGATAAGAATCGTCAGATTTGGACTTTTTGGGCCGCAATCCGCGCACAGCACAAAATAAACTTGTTTCGATTCGCGAGGGCGCACTCCTGGGTCCAGATATAAATTGCCGATCATTTCGCCAACTTTGTGTTTTTTCAACCGAAATCGATCGATCCGTCCGGACCAGGGGGAAACCTAATTTGAATAAATTCGCATGGGTAGTTTTTAATTTTCGCAAGGGAAAGTTTATATTCATTTCGGCTGTAATTATTGGGTGATTGCGGAGATAAATTATCCCAATGAGATGCTTAATTCTAGACATAATGAACTCATTTGGACTTGGGGCTGCAGGCGCGGCCGTAATTTGGAGAATTGCCCTGTGGGAATTGAACACGGTTTGATCGGTCCAACAAGGCACGGATGCTGCGGCGGAAGGACGATGCGTCATGACCCGCCATAGGTCACCAGTAGCTGACATTTGAACGCTCTGCTATCAACTGATGATGGCACTCGTTTCGGATGTGATATCTTTGTTATGGAAGGCTCGACATGACAGCGGCTTTGGCTGGGCAAACGCATCCGTTATCGATAAGAAAGTAAGTAACATTCGAAAGGCGCCCCAACATATTTTGTTAATTGAATTGCAATTTTCGAAACAACTGCCATTTTTACGACGGCGATTGAATGGTTTGCACTTAACCGGGCTCGGACAGATAAACCGTGTGGAAGGGTTTCGCAGGTGGTCTTTCGGTGATCCCGTTGCTCTTCGCTTGTGGAACAGTTATTTTTCGATTTTTATTAGTTGAATTTAATAAACAAAACTACAGAAGGGTCATTAAAAGAATGCAGTTGGTTGTTTCGAGGGGATAATTTCGTGTCATAACTGGGTAAGTGGTTTCCAACGGTTTGTAAGCCGTTTGCGAAAATGCCAAAAAAAAGCTTGTGTTGCCAACTGCTGGCGTATTAATTTACAGTTTAAAACCTAATGGAGCGATGGCGATATCAATGAAGGTCCTTCCACTCGTCATAAAAGTTAAAACACCACCATCCTCAGGCATTTACTTAGTATCAATTCGGCAAAGCTAGTGCTGTCAAAGTTTGGTAAGATGCAATAAGACTGACAATTAGAATCTGGCTGGTTCAGAGTATCTAATCAACACTCACACCCCTCTCAATTGAATTAAGATACGATCCTTAAACTTTTTCTAAAAGTTAAGCTCAATTGATTGCGAACTCGAACTGCTGTTTGATGTTTGCACGGAAATTACTTTAGAAAACGGAAACGTAGATTATCTGTTATTACAAGAAATTCCATTCCATTTCCATTCCATTTCCATTCCATTTCCATTCCATTTCCATTCCATTTCCATTCCATTTCCATTCCATTTCCATTCCATTTCCATTCCATTTCCATTCCATTTCCATTCCATTTCCATTCCATTTCCATTCCATTTCCATTCCATTTCCATTCCATTTCCATTCCATTTCCATTTCTCGTCCACGTTGCAACCTCCTAACTTGGAAAATTAACACGCGTCGCGCACTACTATTTCTTATGAAGTTTTAATCGAAAATAAATATTCTTGAGTGAGGCCGAGAATATAAATTTCTAACCGTGTAACTTTGGAGGACAAACATCGTGTCAAACCATGAAGTTTGACGTTTCAAAACCTTCTACATCCTTGAATTAAAGATTCAGTGCCATCTATGTTTGATATTCTTACACACACAAAATCCGCTGTAGAAACTACCATTTCGAGGGTTAAATTAAGCGCAAAAACCAACAATTTTCACTTGCCTTTACACCGTGTCCAATATATTCTCATACATTTTTTCCTTGCATTGGTGTCGTGCAACTATTCAACATGCTTCACGTTTGTGTTGGTGTAGTTTTGCACTTTATTTATACAAACGCTTTTAGGTTATGTCCGATTGTTTGCATTCCATGTTTATCTTTAACCAGCGATGAAGGAGTTTCGTGCTGTGGTGATACAAACGTTTTTTTCAACTTTTAGAAATTTGAAAAACCTCGAAGTAAAGCGGGATTTTGTGAACCAAACCATCCAAAGGTACCGTGACACCTGCTCGTTGGATGACCGGAAGAGATCCGGTCGTACTCGTACGGTGCGGACTGCACGAGTTGTTAAAGTGGTCAGGGAATGGATTAGACGAAAATCACAGCGCTCTGTACGTAAAATGGCCGCAGATCTGAATGTTTCGAGATCGCCAATGCACAATATACTGCACAATGAGCTCGGATTCCAAGCTTTCAAGAAACGTAAGGTTCACGGAGTTTCGGAACTTTCCAAGCAGAAACGACTCGAAAGAGCAAGTCTGCTTTTGTCGCGCCACGGTGGGGCAGAATTTGTCTTTTCTGACGAAAAGTTATCCGTCTTGAAACAACCCCACAATGTCCAGAACGACAGATTGTGGGCTCTTTCTTCGAGAACTGCTTCAGAGAGTGATAGGAATATTCCACGGTTCCAAAGTGCTGCGTCAGTGATGGTTTGGGGAGGAATTTGCAAGCGAAGCAAATTACCACTGGTTTTCATCGAAAAAGGCGTTAAAGTGAATGCCGTATATTATAAAACGGAAGTTTTGAAGAAAGTTGTCAAGCCTGTACAGAGGTGTTTGGAGATGATCACTATGTGTTTCAGCAGAACGGAGCGCCATCGCCTACTGCAAATCTCTTTCAGGGTTGATGCCAAGAAAATTTGACCGACTTTTTGAACAAGAATGAATGGCCTCCCAGTTCACCAGATCTGAATCCCTTGGATTATTTCGTATGGTCATACATGCTGGCGAAGGTAAATGACCACAGGGCGTGTAATGAACCAATTCAAACCCGTTATCAAACGAATTTAGGACGAAAAATCGATTATCGATTTGTGTCGTGTGTGCCGCCTGTGATGGTGACGTCTGGAGCTGGCCAAGAAGGTTGAAGGCGGTGTTATTCCAAAACATATGCTGTAGTTGATCAGTATTATATTGCAATATAATGGGTAAAGTTATCAATAAAATCTGGATTATCGATTTGAAATAAATAGAGTTTGATTTTGTATGAGTTGTAATATATTGTAATATATTGGACACGGTGTATACCTAGAGAGCCTTACAAGTAAGAATTTCTTTCAAATCCTTTTTAGGAATGCTGGATTCTGATCAATATCATGCACATAAATGGAGCGGTTAGCATTATAAATCGTGTAAAAATTTGGGACATTCCCTACGGTGCCAATGTTGTATACAAAAGCTCGTCTTTAAAGGATGGAACGGTCAAAACTTGGTCGGCTCAAATATGACGTAGTTTTTCTAATCGTGCATTTGAATAACTTGAACATCCCTCATTTTGTAGGTGTATGCGTACGATACGTTGACTCTATTTTGTTTTTGCCAATTTCTATTCAGTTTTCAAAATGGCGTCGAAGCAAGAAGAGCAGCGTATCCAAAATTTGCACACAAGTTATCAAAATCCTAATTATTCCCACGCTGACTTTGCAAAATCACTTGACATTGCCAAATCAACTGTGACGAATGTAATAAAAGTGTTCGGAGAACATCTGACGACTGCCATGAAGCCAGGATCAAGAGGAAACCGAGACCAGGACACCGCAGCGACCGGAAGAAAAGTGTCCAGCATTTTCAAGCGCAATGCCACCCTTTCCATCAGAGATATCGGAAACAAATTGGGAAAGTTCCACACAACAGTGCAACGTGCAACGGAACGAGTCGGACTGTCAACATATAAGGTTGTAGCGACAAAAAATCGAAACGATAAACAAAACACAACAGCCAAAGGAAGAGCACGTAAGTTGTACACGAGTTTGTTGACTAAGTTTAATTGTGTCATAATGGACGATGAAACATACGTCAAGGCTGATTCCAGGAAGCTCTCAGGTCAGGAAGATTATGCGGCAACTGGAAAAAGAATGGATCAAGATAAGTTTAGGCAGAAAAAAATGTCAAAACTTGCAAAATGGCATGCGATCTGCACCTGTGGGTTAAAAAGCGAAAGTTTCTGACAACTGGCACTGTCAACTAAGATATTCATGTAAAAAAATGCTTACAAAAATGTTTATTACATTTCTTGAAGACTCATAGTTGTTCCGTGCTGTTTTGACTAGACCCCGCTTCTTTCCACAATTGAAAAATGGCTCAAGAATGGTATACCGCCAATAATACTACCCAAATCGTACCCAAGACGAAAAACCCTCCAAACTCGCCGGAACTGCGCCCAATTGAAAAATATAGGGCAATCGTAAAAAGAAACCTCAAGAGAATTCAAAAAACATTTGGAAGTCAAAAACAGTTCAAGGCAAATTGGCGTTCAGCATCAAATAAGGGAAGGTCCATTAATTATGTCACGCAGTAAGGGAGAGGGGGGGTTTGGTAAAATGTGACAATCCATACAAAAAAATTTAAAGGTCCATGCAAAAAACTTAACAAGGGGAGGGGGTTATAAAAATTCACTTTTTGCGTGACGTAATTAATGGACGTTCCCTAAGGTGGATATAACAGCGGTACAAAACTTGATGGAAGGTGTGAAGAGTAATATGACGGTGAAAGTACGCTGATTGGCCAACTTTTTGTTGGCTAAAACTTAATGCAGGAGTAGACTCAATAGAAAACGGCTCTTGATGGACCTGTTTCTTGGCTTTAGTACCCCTTATAGTGACGTCAACTCAATTACTAAATCAAAGCATGATAGTTTCTTTTTTTTATCAAAGTTACCTTTTTCTGAGAAACACTACCCAGGTAAACAATAAACAGTTCCAAAGCGTCTTTACAGCAGCCTATCAATCAATTAAGTCACCTTAAATGCAACTTAAATGCCGCTTTTGGCCAACTATATGGCTGCTTTACTGCAATGCTATGATAATGCTTCATTGATGCTCCATACATCTTCATGTATACATTTAACCGTGTAAAATTGGAGAACAAACGTCGTGCCGAACCACGAAGTTTGACATTTCAAAACCTCCTACTATTCATATACATCCTTGAATTAGGGCAACAGTGCCATCTATGTTTGGTATTCTTATGCATGTGGGCAAGCATTAAACTGACAGTTCAAACCAAATGAAAATGAATATATGTTTTGTCTCGGGAAGTACTAGCACACCGGTCCCAAGCTGATTGATTCGCCCCTAATAACGTAACTCACACCAACACACCCTCAAATATTCTGTCAAAATAACATCAACACAAAAACAAAGATACTAGCAACAATCAATATGCAACTAGCGATTTGAAATTGGTTCACTGTTGTAGAGCCCCTTGGTCTGAAGTACACCTTGAAGCCAGCACCTTGCTGTACATATTTGCGCCTTTGTTTTGATTTGCTGTGTTATTTTGACAGAATATTTGAGAGTGTGTACGTGTGAATTCATTATTAGGGGCGCATAATTGAGCTTGGGACCGAGCTTGGGACCGATGTGCTAGTACTGACTGAGCCAAGAAAAAAATCGTATTTGTTCGGGACCTGCTGGTCTTAGAGTTAGTCTATGATACTAGTACCGAAAGGTACTGAAAAGCGCAAGAGTTATTGTAGCTACCGTTGTACGTCGTGATATCGGAAAAACACGTCGTGAAAGCGGAAATTTCAAAGGTCTTTGAAGATTCCATTGGTAAGATCTCCCGTATTCAAGCCAACCTGCCGTTGAAGAATGCTGCCCGTCCCGTTTTCCTGACGACACGCAAAATTCCGTTCAATCTGCAGAGCGTGGTTGAAGCTGAGCTCGACAAGTTGGAAGCTGAAGGAGTGTTGACGAAGGTCAACCACAGTTATTGGGCGACACCGATTGTGCCGGTAAAGAAATCCCATAATCGCGTACGTATCTGCGGGAACTACAAACAAACTGTTAACCCTTACCTGGTGGTTGATAAGCACCCGCTTCCAAAGGTGGATGAGCTGTTCGCCTACCTGCAGTCCTTCGATTACGAAATACGGTTCCGCAAGTCGACGGGCCATGCCAACGCGGATGCTTTATCTCCGATTCCACAGAAGTTAGCTGACGCAGATAACGTGATCTAAGAGTCGGACTTAGTGGAGATGCACCACATCGAAACACTTCCGCTCACTGTTGCTAAGTTAGCTCAAGTAACTGCGGAGGACTCAACCGTGAGGAATTTGATTCCTACGGTGTCCTAGTACGGTGTGCAAGCTGAAGGCAAGGACCCACTTGGGATTGAGCAATGCGAGTTCACGATGCAGAAGAACTGTCTGCTGCGTGGCATACGGGTATACGTGCCACCCTCTCTACGGAAACAAGTTCTCGAGGAGCTACACTCTACGCACTTCGGAACAACGCGAACCAAGTCACTAGCAAGGGGATTTTGCTGGTGGAATGGGATGGACAATGCTATTGAACAGATGGTCGCAAACTGTGGTGAGTGTCAGTCGGTGAGATCCGAGCCTGCGAAGATGTCCTTACACTGCTGGGAAACACCTACTGCACCGTTCCAAAGAATCCATGAGGATTTTGCGGGACCATTCATGGATACATACTTTTTTATCCTGGTCTATGCCTATACCAAATGGCCAGAGGTTCGAATATGCAGTTCTATCACTGCGGACAGTACAATCCGGATGTGTCGTGAGATTTTTAGTACTTGTGGGATACCGTTAGTACTCGTGAGTGATCACGGTGTTCAGATTACATCCGAACTGTTTCAGAGATTCCTGCGGATGAACGGCATAGTACACAAGATGGGAGCGCCCTATCACCCTGCAACAAATGGGCAGGCCGAGAGCTACGTGCAAACTATGAAGCAGAAGTTGAAGTCGCTGAAGTGCACGAAGGCGCAGCTGAATCTGCAACATACTGTTGGCGTACCGGAAGATGCTCCATCCTACTACCGGACAGTTACCTGCGATGCTGATGTTCGGGCGGCAGATAAGATCCAGGATTGACCTGATGCTACGGAAGAATGAGATCGTTAGTGACAAGTACTATGTAGTGCGAGAGTTTAAGGACGGTGATCGTGTGCGTGTCCGAGACTTCTTGTCTGCGGATAAGTGGAAGCTTGGAAAGATTGCTGAAAAAGTTGGAAAACTTCGGTATGCTGTTCGCTTGGATGACGGGCGGTGTTGGGAGCGTCATATCAATCATATAGTCGGCGTAGGTGCTCATCTTTCGGAAAATTTAACGAACAGTACTGCAAGTAGGAATTTGGAACACTACAGTCAGGGGATGGCTGCTTCTCCATCTGGAGTAGGCTGTCCTGAATTCGCCAGGGAAAGATCTACGCCTGGCCCGGTCCTCACTCCGGCATGTACTCCGGAGGTACAAGTTGGTCAACAACCGGTGCAACCTAATCTTGATCCGGAACCAGAGGGTGGTCCTTCGGTTACCAAGGTCAGCCAAGTTCCAGTGCAGGATGTCTCACAACGCTTGAGGCGATCAACCAGGATGGTGAAAGCCCCATCGAGATTAAATTTGTAATTTTTTATGCAACGTGCTCGAAGAACTTTCTTTTTACGAGAAGGGAGAGATGTTACACCTTAGTATTCCATACTATTGTATTTCAATTGCCACACCCTAAATTTACTACATTGATTTTGAGCCGTTGCATCTGTGTGTATGTACCAAGAGAAGAAGTGAAAAACCATAACAAAATGGACGCTGAATTCTATGCCCGGACCGGCGGACGAAAAGTAAATTTACTTATGTAAAATAATTAATAAAGTGAATTCGGCATTTAGCTGTTGTGTCATCATTTCTCTCGGCAGTCACAACAGAAATATTGGGATCTTCACTCAAAATCTGACAAATCCGACGTTTGGACACAGGAAGATTAATGTTGGCTTTGATGGCAATCGGACACAGCCTTTGATGGACTGCAAGTCGTTCGATTTCCCTCTTCATACTCGGTGTCAGAATAGACCGGTCATGAACATTTGTGCGTTCAATACATATTTATTGATATGCGTGTTGCTCAAGTTACGCTCACTGAGAGAATGAAACCATTGAAATCATGTTGTCGTTATATTTATTTCCCGCACTGTAGTTGGTTGCATAACAATTGTTGGCGATGACTTCTCGGACACTGCGTGGTATCGACTCAACCAGACTTTGCCATATACTGACAGTAATAACATATCACGCCCTCGGGATTCGGCTCTACAATCCCTCCTTATTTTTTTATTTGGATTTGGCCTAAGACCGTATCAGGATAAACATCCCCACTCCATAATACATTCTCCCCCCTGTTTGAAGGTTTGTGTTGTTTCGATCTAGTTCACTTTCGAGTCATACGACCAATCCAAATGTTTCTTCGAACATTTCAGGCCTGCTTGGATCCAGATGCTTTCAAGTAAGCATTGGAACATTCCTGTGGCTCCTGTCATGAAGCTAGTTCTTGAAAAGACGTTCCTGTAGCTCACAGATAGGTTGAGCTCCTCCCGATAATTCTGGGCTGACTTGAATGGATCATATTTAGAAATTCGTTTGATGTGCCCGCCATCCTTAGATGCAGTTCTGTGGGGACGTCATGAGCATCCGGGGCTGTATCCACGTAGACCAACGTGAATAACTATTAACTAGGACATAAAGAGAGCTTGATAACTTCACACTACCAAAATCTCGTGTAAATTTCTGTCCCTGCGACCGACACATGCAAGCGTCCTTTAGCGCATAAGAATGTGTTGAAAGAGATGAGAAAATAAATTCAACCGAACACATCTTTTGTCGAATTGCGTATGTTTCAGTTTCAGGAGACATAATTTTACACGAAATCTTTCTTTACGTTTCCCGACTATTACATTCCCAGACTTTACGTTCCCGGACTATTTACAAACATGAATTAGGTCTCGTGTAAAATTCATAATTTCTAAGTGTGTTGCTGACAAAGTGGTCATGATTCTACTCCACAACGCTTGCGTGTCGATGTTGACTGGATTCGAATTCTCTGCGACAAAAGAAGGACGAGATATTCTTCAGCCAATTCCGCATATCATCGCGGAGTTAGAAAGGGGGAAATCATCGCTATCGGGTAAGGTTGTTCCCTTGTTGAAAAAAAATGAAGAGAGTAAGTGATAATTAAAAAATAATACACATGTTGTTATATAATTTAACTTCCATAGAAAATCGAAACAAGTCCATGTGCACGGAGACAAATCCGTTTCTATTTTTATGAATAAAAAATCATGAAACTACCCGAATAAAAAACTACCATACAATTAGCGGTTGATATTGTAAGTTTACAATTAGTTTTATTGTTGACAATCAAATCAATTGTTTTTTATGCTTTAATAGTTCTCCATGATCGAATGGTACTACAACAAATATACAATTTATTATATTGTTATAGTGAATTTAATAGTATTTCTATATTTTCAATGGTTATTCGATGAGCGATGACATACACGCTAGAATTCTTTTTGTTTTTATTTTTGTGCGAATAAGCACTTAATAATAAAAGAATATCATGAATATTTATATTTTTCAACATAAATTTTTATTAAATTTGCACTTTTGTTTCTGCTTAATCTATCCATGGAAAAAAATCGATTTTCCGAACAAACATCTTATCTAGCGCAAAAATGGGAATACATTTTTGTAATGTATCATTTATCTCTATTAATTTTATGTCCACCAACTCTATTCCAATCAATGGTGCTTCATTTTCGTTTTGAATAGCAATAGGTTTATACAACAAATAATGTTTTGTATTGGAAGATAAAATATGTTGAATAATGCCATACACTGTGCATCCTTCAGATACTATAGTGAACATTGAATCGTCAGTTTTACATTTATTAGTTACGGTATCAAAGGCAACTTTATGTTTCTTGAATAACTACCGATTGAACATTAAACAAGACTTTTCTTCGAATATTTGGTCTTTAAATGTATTGACAACGCTATCAGGAATTGTAAAATTAGAATTGATGCATTTCGCTTCGTATTTGTGTTTTTTGTTTATATCTTCACAAAATTTTTGAACCTGTTCTTGAGTAAGATAAGTAAAATCAACATTTTCTTTGACATAAGCAAGAGTACAACGAGTAGCTATCTGTATGATAGGCTCTTTTGGACCCTTAACATATTTTAGCACACCATTCATGTACTTCATAATTGAACAAAGAAAATGCCCATAAAGGTCCATAATGACGGACACATGCAGCTATGTGAGTTACAAGATGCACATTATACTTCATCTCATCAATGCCATACAGTATTTCAAAGTCTTTCACGAAAAGTAATAATTGTGTCTCACATGTGTTGATCAGATGTTCCGTTAAATTATCAGAAAGTAACGTATTGATACATGCTGCTAACAGTTGGAAATGGTTATAATACTTTATTGGTAACTTTTGCTTCAAACAAACCGAGCTGTATATCAATAACCAATTTTGCCACTCGTTTGCCTTCCATGACTTCCTATCGGATATTTTCTTGGACTTCGAGAAACTTCTATGGAAATAACCTATTGATGTTAAATTTTGTCGATTTCTTCGACGTACTTCTTTATATACCAGTCTTGACCAAATCCTTCAAACCACAAATGGCATAACTGTTGCATACTCCCAGCAAGACAGTATGCATATAGTCTAAGGGCAGTAGGTAATCATATCAAATTGAGGAATAGCAAGAAGACAAAGAAATCCCTTTAATTCCGGCGACCGGAGCACCACGTTTTAAAAACAATTCTATTGCGTCTAGAGTGTCCTTGTGATTACGAAGTTGTACATTTTCCATATACATATCGAATCTTGCTTACTTTCTGTCAAATTACCCGGATGTTTACAAAAACTACAACCCTCATAGCCGTTAAATTGCTTAATTTGCTGCAGCTTACACCGTGCTACGCTATCTGCACAACAACAAATCGTGGAAACGGAACACCTAATATTATCGAATATCTGCAAACCCTCATTGGCCAGTTTCTGCAATTGCATCGTGAACGGTTTCATGAATATGTCCAAATCCGGATCACCGCTTGACAGCAAAGTCCAGCTATGATAGTATTGCTACGTGCAACTCTTATAGAAGGGGGCAAGTTGTTGATTGTGATTATAATTATGTTACGAGACTTTTCCATGTTAGAATTAAACACTGCAACACCGTCTGTATTAAATGATATAAAAATATTGGTAGTTCGCTTCAGGCTTCGAATTATTTGTACCATGCATGATATCGTTTACAAAACCGCGCACGGTTTAGGTGCCGCGTAATCCTGAACTTGTTTTCCGGTTTCGTTTCAAGAACGTCTTTGATTGCCGATAGAATGTCGAATATTGTAAAATAACTTAGCTGACGTTCCTTGGCATATTTCACAGCATTTTCCAGATGATTCTCCCACATATAATCCACAGGTTTTGCAAACATAATGGCGCACGAATTTTTTCTCGACGAAAAATTTTGAGAAAGAGTAGAACGTACACGGAACTGCTACGCGTCCAACAATTACGTTTACCATTTTCAGTAAATCTTCTAGTGCAGCATTGGTCAAATTATGACGCATAAATATGATTCATCAGCATAATCATAACTTCACATTTGTGTGTATCTTCAGATGCGAGATGAAAAGTTCCTCAGAACCAAACTGCAGTCCCTAGAAATGAAAACGAAATTGAGATCAAACTGAAAAATTAAAATAAACGATTGAAAAGGCCACATTTGATTTTAGAATACAAAAATTTTCAAGGCGTTTTTTTCGTGAATCGAGATCCCCTTTCTATAAATTTCTGTATGATGAACTCAGTGGCGAGAAACGGTTTCGAAAAGCTTTGTTTACTCAAACTGATGGTGACCAATTCAATTGTTGATCTTGAAATATTAGAAAATGCTTACCTCTTCTTGAGTCCCAATCAGAGAAGCTCTTCGAAATTAGTATCGGATGCAGAACTTCTTGTTTCTGAACTTGTGTCGGAATAACGAATCATTGTTGGGATTTATCTCAGGATTTATAGTTGATTCTGTCATTGGCAAAGTTGAATGGTTTCCAGGAAACTGTGAACACTATTTGATCTCTATTATCACTGACTCGTGTCCTGCAAGAACTACAACTATACGTACCTGCAAATGTGTACTTAGTTCATAATCTCATTTTCATTGTTTTTTAAACCTGGTTTGACAGAAGTTCCGTGTCGTTTCTTGGTGCTGTTCAAGTGGTTGGGAATGCACTGGAATTTCTTCAGGATAAGCACCATCTCTGTTTTGAATTTGAATCGGTTTCTTTAAAATGTAATGTGTTATTGAAGTTTTATTTTTAAATAAATTCGATACATACCTTACGGCACACACGAGCGTAAGGCGTGGATCTGTTTATGAAAAATAACCCATTCATCCGTGAATTCCGCATACTTATTTATTTTAAAAATTTATGGCAAAAATTTTTAATTTTGCAAACAGATAACTGGTAAACAGATTGACAACATGAAGCAATGACAAGTCCCAACACGCCTAACTAACGGTACCTAAATAAAGCAAAACTTTACCATCGATAATTTGGTATGGACATCACTGCATATAATTGGGTTTTGTACGAAGAACGGAACCATTGGATGGATTACTTTACGATTATTTTTTGCTCTATCAGAGACAGTTATTTGAACCTAGGTTTGAACCCGTATTTCATTGGTTTATAATTGAACGCACAATGGGCATGTAGTAACTTACATTCATTAACCAAGATTTGCGTAATCGTGATTCTGTGTGTGTTGATTTTTGATGCATGATTCGTTTCTTCTAAAGGGGCTATAAAGATTATGTTGTCTGTGCGGGAGGAGCCTGTGTTCTGGTGAGACGCGAAAAATGACTTCGCTCTCTGCCTGTAGCACGTTAAACCCTTCTAACGTCGTAAGTGGAGCGCGAGTCTTCGTGCAGTGATTCACCTATACTGCACCACTTGCGACGGTGGGTCTAACGGCTTGTGCGAAAAAAGGGTAAAATAGATTTTCGTGACCACCAAATTGGCAAGTTCCTCCCACACACATAATATTTTCACGAACCGACTGGTCACTTCTAGACAAAATAGTCAAAAGGTTGAAAGTGACATTTGTAAACAATGACATCTAGCGTATTATTCTGGGATCTGCTTGCTCTCACAAACAAAATGGCACCAGAAACAGATCAGAGGATACACTACCTTCCCGTCGATAGTAGATATAGATGTTGGCAACCTGGCATTTCCAGGAAATTTACGTTTTAAATCATTGTTTACAATTGTTACTTTCGACCTTTGGACGATTTTTCTCAGACTTGGTGTTGACATCTTCAAGTAGGAAATAATAATATTATTGACAGGTCTTAAGGCTCAGATCGAAAAGAAATATTCAGAATAAATATAATATTCCTGGTGCAGTTGAAAACCGGAATATGGCAGTCGCGCCAATCGATCCTACTCCCAGCCTCCACAGGTCCGAACAGTGGCGCATCTGGTGCACCGTATGGCGCATCTGATGCGCTATACAGCGCACCAGATGCGCCACTGTTCGGACTTATGGAACGGGAGATAAGATCGATTGGCGCGACTGCTATATTCCGGGTTTTCAACTGCACCAAGAAATATATTTTAATATATTACGTGCTTCGTGCAACACAAACAAACATGGTTAGTTTAAAAATAATATATAATCTAAATGTTACTATAACATATTTTGCATTTACAATAGATTGTATTGCTTTGAAAAAAAACAACAACAAAGTTCACATTAAATCATGTTAATAACATAATTATAAAAATTCTTGATTTTAAAGAACAAAGGAATAAATTATTTGACCTATGTTCACCTATTTGTAATAAAAAATTAAAAATTTAATAAAAAAAATTTGCCGATGCCGAATAGGACCTTTTGATAGCTTTTGCTTTATTCTGAGACTCCTCCACCATTTTGCGTTTTGGTTTTAGTTGGTTTCATTTCAGTGTTGCAGCGTCCTTTTTTTATTTGTGTAAAAATGCCTCCCAAAACACGGCGAAGTACCACGAAAACTTCTACCAAATCGTCGGTGATAGGTAATGGTTAATAAATTACTGGATCAAATCAATTTGAGTAATTATTTATACTTATAGCTTCCAAGAAGCAGAAGAAATTCGCTGCTAATACTGAGCGTGCCAAGCAACGTAATCAGGCTTTCCGGCGAGAAGCGGTGAGTTTTTTTTTTACAGAACCTCAGAAACAGAAAAATCTTCTAAAAGTCATCGATACTATGTTCGTTTTAGTTTGAAGCCGGAACATACAAACGACAAGAGATTTACTTCCGTTCTTTACGTTATACACAGCGTGAGCCGTACTAGCGTACTAGTTCCGTCGTTATGTTCAACGTATAGAACATAAAATAAATTGATTGTGCGTTTAATTTGCCGTTTTCTTAATTCGAACGAATATATTTTTAGATGGAAGAATATATTTTTGGTTGAAGAATAAGACATCAAGTAAATGACTAACATAACTAATTTATTTGTTTTTCCCTCTAGTTGAATTCATCTCTGGCAGAAAGCGGAACTAAATACAGTGAGACTGGCCATATGTTTGTGTTGGTGGAGCAGGCACACTGTTCAAAAAGTTTCGGGCAGTATATCAAAACAGATTCCCTGGACCCGTTGGATTTAAGCCAAAATGCTAGTTTGGATCCTGAACCGGAACAGCACCGAATGCGTTCAGAATCAATTGCTGAATCTTCAATACAGCCGACCAAGTCTCAAGAGCCATGTACAACAGAGTTACAGCAAGACCGGTTGATAACACCAGTACCACCAGAATCACCATCAATGTCATCGTTACCATCCCCACTATCGTTGTGTTCCAGAACCCGACTTAGATGCAGCAGAAAAGCTACAAGATGACGAAAAGCCATGCCCTGCGAGGCAACGAAAATTCATATGATGGCAATTCAGATGATGGCAAGTTAAAAGACGGTGAGTCAGACACTGGCAATGACAATGATATGCAAGACGGTGACATCTCAGAAAAGGCAGAGGAAGACAGCAGCAAAAGGTACGCAGCTTTGTTGTTGAAATATCAAAAACAAACGGACAAACTAAAGCAAATCCAAAAGAGGTATGAGATATTGAAAAAAAAACATGCCGAGATGAAGGATTTGTTTATTTACTACCGTTGCTGAGACAAAAAAGGCTAAAATGGATCCAAACTCGAGCACTGTGAGTATTTTTGTGTTAAAGGTTCTTTAAAATAGTGTTTTTTCTTCTATCAATTGAACTTTTAATTAAACGTAGAAGTTTCAATCATGGCCATATCGGTAAGGGAGGGTCCATTAATTATGTCACGCAGTTAGGGGGGAGAAGGGGTTTGGGAAAACGTGACCATCCATACAAAAAAAAATTGAAGGTCCATTCCCCATGATGTTTGTAAAATACCTGTTCATATTTGTGAAAATATAGGCATAGGCAGATTTAATAGGAAGTATTATGGTGCATTTGTTTTTTTTGTAGTCTTTCACAGCGGACCCTGACATCGATATATCAGTTGATCGAATTCAGGAAATCAATAACATGTCGAAAAGCGTAGGAAACTTCGCACAGAACCTGGCCATCACCATGTATGGAGCTGCAAATCTACGAAACCGATCAGTTACTGGAAAGGAGTGCAACCGTATGAAAGGAGCAGTAACGGCAAAACCAGGACTGTCACCAAAAAAGTTGAAATTCATTTATGGTGAGTACATGTAATACAATTATTACAAATTGTTGCTTACATTTTTACATTTTTTTATAGCAAAAGCTCGTGAGCGAGTGGAGCTGGAAGTTGGACCTCGGAACTCTGAACAAATTGCCCTACTTGCGGATAAAACCATAGTAAATCGTGCTATTGCGGAAAAAATAGCTAACTTGAGGAAGGCAGCCAATAATGCTACAGGTGACGATAAACGCAACCGTTAAACCTTATCCAATTATTCAATTTTATTTAACACATTTTCTTAGTGATCTGAAGTGTTGATCACGTTAAGTTTTTTTAATATGTTGTTTTTTTCATTGGTGTTTGATTTTTCATGTAAAGGAATTTTTAAATCATATTTACTACAGCAAACATTTTGAAAGTACCTTTTTTGTACTGATCTAAAAAATGGAAATCTGCAAATGTGTCATGAATCTTTCGATCTTTGTTATGGAAATTGGAATATGCATATTTAATAAAAATAGTTAATAGAGAGAAAACACACAATTTATTCAATAATAAAGAAATACAAATATATTTATGGTGGGCGAATGGTATAAGCTATAAATTCAAACAACGCTTTTAATTGTGTTTCAACAGTTAAACAGTAGATGAGTTGTATAGGATTAACGTTGAAATGACTGCAAAGTCTATTGTATTTCACGGTCTCAACAAATAAAATGTTACTGTGGGTTAACAATACAATCTATTGTTTTTGGAAAAATAATGTATAGAAAATATTCAATCTGGTTATGGTTGAGGATACATAACGACCCCCTGACTTTATTGTATATTAGCCAAAAACCATAAAATGTAATGTAAAAAACAATATGTTTTATTTACTTTTTATGGTTGAAAATATGATACATTTTAATGTATTTCAATCGTTTTAAATTTTATGGTTACTATAATTTTTATTGTTTTTGTATTGTTATTTTTATCCGGGTAATTCTTATCTGATATTATGAATTCATATTACTTATTCATGCTTTCAGGAATAAAATGACCGATGCGAGTCATGTACTTTGGAAGAATTGTTTTGCCTCTAATCTTTAGTTGTGTTATCATCTTCATAAATCAAGGATCTATTCGAGAATAACAATAGTGTAGTAAGTACATCCACCAGGTCCTATCACTGCACTTCACATCCCCACTAGGTTCGAATCCCGACGTTGGATTTTTGTTGTTTACATTCAGAGTCGATAAAGTAGATTTGCCAGATTCATGAATTATGTTTTTAGTATCACGAATTCAGCTCATGATTGTAGCCCCATCAAATCATGATTTCATTGCGGCGGAAAATAGTTCATGATTCCTAGAGGGTTTGAGATCTTTAGTGGAATACTTGTAACTATAAATTAGAAGAAAAATTAGTAATCTCCATTTAATTCCAGCTACCTTTGCTTATCTTCGACAGATACGCGTATTTTGTCTACAATGTGCAGACTTCTTCAGTGTCTCGTACTAATAAGTCGACCGAGTTATTAGTACGAGACACTGAAGAAGTCTGCACATTGTAGACGAAATAAGCGTATCTGTCGAAGATAAGCAAAGGTAGCTGGAATTAAATGGAGATTACTAATTTTTCTTCTAATTTATAGTTCATGATATCAGGAATATTGTTCATGGTGTATATTTATAACACAAAAACACAACATATACATGAAATCATGACCTGTTTTTCTCATTGTAAGAACAAATTATTTCCCGGATTCGTCCGTGCCACAACCTACCCGCAGTGGGATGTTAGACAAAGGATGACGTCCTTGGCTCGAGTACTAATGTACCCATGCCCTTTCACTCAATTTTCAAACATCTGTTCTATTTCCAATCTACCGTACATTGACGGAACTTTAAACACCTTCACTTCATATCTTTCACTCTAGCAAAAACATTACTGTCCACTCTTGGTGCCTCATGGTGATGAGCGAACATCTCCTTCTACATCATAATCGTTACTCCACGCACGGAGAATACAAAACATAACAATTAGAGTATGCATTAGAATAAATTCATTGCTTTTATAATCGTGTAATGATAGATCACATTGCCCTTAGTAGATATGAATCAATTAATCAATAAATCAACCCAAAGCTAACAAATTTGAATTAGCTCCCTGGAAATGTAACAAATTACCTAGAATTGTCAATGCAACTAATTATAAAAATTACAAATCGATTCGTTCGCAGGCAATTTGTTTTCGAATCGATTTTTTGTCAATTTTGGGAATCGATTCAGCAGAATCGATTTTTTTTGTGTAGATGCCCATTGCTAACTCACAGCTTCCGATGCGTCCTGCTGAAAACGGTTTGTTTTTGGTACTGCTAAATAACTTCATTCTATTGACACGACAGTACAGGCTCGTGAGATAAATCTATTAGGTTGTCTATCTTATTGTGCTGTCCGTCACTGTATGGACAACCTTAAACTCAGAGACGGAAATTCAAATAAGTCCGACATGTGTTAACACGATCGATTCAAACCCTTACTGACGTACGGTTTCGATGCCTAACTGTAAACCTAGTTTACGAAACCATACGCAAATCTAAGCACTTCATCAACCTTTCGATCCTAAAATCTCGCCCATTCATAATCACCATTATCATCAATCCAATTCACAATAATAAATACGGGCCGTCTTGAAAAGAGAGTGCGAATCTCGAATGGAAGGAAACGCGGCGCGTGCTTTCCTCTCCGAACTGCGTTTTGGTGAACGGTTCACGGTAATCAGACGGACCTTCAAAAAATCAAAGATCTCAACCTATCTCAACCTCCCACCTCCTTTAGGTCGGAAGACGCAAGATGATCGAGTCGGTTTCTGTTATTAATTGATACTGTAATTAAAATGTTCCCTTTCGGCTCGTTTCATTTAAACGGCACCGCATTCGAATGGTTAGTAATCTCATTCGCGCTCCGTCGGTATCTCTCGTCTTTCCGGATCACCATCAACATCATCGTCGTCGTCATCATCGTCGGTTCAGTTCGACCGGGGAAGAGGCAATGCAATGATGATAAGAGTATAGGCCAAAAAAAAAACAGAGACCGACCGACGAGCCGACGATCGGTAATAACTGTTATTATTCTGAACTTTGTTACTATTATAACGCTCATCATCTCTCAATCAACGAAGGTGAGGTCGGCTAGAGGACTATAGAGGAATACCTTGGGAATTGGTGAGTGTGTTGAAGAAATTATCGAGACCTACGAGTCGGTTTCCTCCCCGATTTGAACTTGAAAGAGGGCCCTCAATAATAACCCGAGCTTGGTGCGGGGTGGATGTGGATATCATCCGAGTCAGATCTAATGTGTGTTTTAATAAATCGTCTTTTGGTTGGATCTGATGCGCTTTTTTTTTGCTTAACCTGATCATAATATGTGAGGATGATGACGGTCATCATCGTTGTCGATTGGTACATTAGACAGCGCTGAGCATGACCGGAGTAGGCAGATTGATTAGACAGGCATGAACGGATGTGCGTTGCTTGCACATTGCACCGGGGATGTCAATGGATGCAGTGAAACAGGCGTTAACTCATTAATTAGCTTAGCTTAGCTTAACTTGACTGACTGCATGTATGAATGGTTGCTACTCCGTGATTATTAGAATCAGTGAAATTACACAATGAATCACCTCTGCATTTACCTCCTCATCCCCACAAAGGCCACACGAAGGATCTTTTTTGCGCTATAAAGCATTGACACAACCGTTTAAAGCCGGTGCTCGAAGCAAATCCTTTTTTTTCGAACACTTTAAATTTTTACAATCGCACTTCACAAACCACCTCACTACTGTAACTAATATCCGCAGCAATCACCTAGAAGCTCCTAAAGCACAATCCACGCTAATCCATCCAAAACTACGATTGAGGAAACTGGTAAAAATAAGAATCCGTAGATGAAATTCGCGCCTTCTGGCAACTTTGCTTCTATTGATGTCCAAGCTCATCGATTGAGCACCAACCGGGGGGAGAGTTGGAAGGCCATTCATCTTTGGTCAAATAATGCCCAATATTGTTGAAACGTCCATTTGTGCTTACCAAAATGTGTACGTGTTTGTTATAAGCTTCTGGTAGACTGATTGGTTGACTTTGACGCCTTTCGCAATGAGTAAAGGTCTGTATCCACATTAATCCGGACACCTTCAAATCATTGTAACTTTTGAAATATTGCACGTAGGAATGAAAAATTTCACTGTGGTATAGCTAAGAGTCTATGATGAAAAAGACTATGATTGATGTTTACATTTCATGTTTAGCATTCAAGATGGCGACGAAAGCAAAACAAGTGCGCGAGCGAATTTTGTACGGGCGTACGGCAAATCCTGACTTGTCAATACGGGACCTTGCAAAAACACGGGATTTGCCTAATTCCACTGTTCACAATGTGCTCAAATCATTTTCGGAACGTTTGACGGTGGAGAGGAAACCGAGAAGTGACAAAAACATTGGACGCACTGATCCTGTCATGGACCGAAAGGTGAAAAGGATATTAACGAAAAAACCAAATCTCTCCATTCGAACGGTGGCTCGTAAAATAGGGATGTCGCCTGGTTTTGTTCCAAAATCAAAACAACGTTTGGGACTTAAGTCGTGTAAAGTAAAAACAGTTCCAAATCGCAACGACAAACAGATCTTGGCAGCAAAATCACGGGCTCGACGTTTGTACTGCGAATATTTGACAAAGTTTTCATGCGTTGTTATGGACGATGAAACTTATGTCCTGGAGGATTTAAAGAAGCTTCAAGGGCTGGATTTTTATTCTGCTATGGCCAGAAATCCTACAGCTATACATTTCAGAACGAAGAGAGCATCGGAATTTCCGCAAAAATACCTTGTGTGGCAAGCAATTTGCACGTGTGGCAAAAAGAGTAAATCTTTCGTCACTACAGGCACAATCAACAAGGAGATCTATCAGAAAGAGTGTCTGCAGAAGCAATTGCTACGCTTCATCAAAAGTCACAAAGAAAAACCTTTGTTCTAACCCGATTTGGCATCATGCCACTATGATAAAACTGTGATGGAGTGGTACCAAGCAAATCAAGTGAACATTGTACCAAAAACCTCAAACCCGCCAAATTGCCCAGAGCTACGACTAATCGAGAGATATTGGGCTCTGACAAAGCGGAAGCTTTCTGGAAAGAAGCAAGGAATCAAAGACATCAAACACTTCCCGCAAATTTGGACAAGGACGGCTTCTACGATTTCTGAAGAGTCTGTACAAACCCTAATGGACGGAGTTAAGCGCAAAGTTCGAACATTTTATGTAAATACCGAATAACTATATTTTGACTTCACGAATTGTTAAAACACATCCCATGAATCTGAAATAAACAACTACGACCGAAATATAATGCGAAATTTATGTTTTATTCATGTTTTGAGGTGTCCGGGTTATTGCGGATACAGACCTTATTAAGGGGATCAGACCTTATTAAGGGAAGTATACTGCGGGACTTAGGAGTCTTAGTAGTTCTTTTTCTGCCTCTTCCTGAAAGATCCTCCAAATGTCTAAGCTCATTGCACCATTGTATAGCATCTCGAAATGTTCATATTGGCATTTTCAATGTCAAAGCGTTTAGTACTCAGCACTCAGTGCTCAGCGCTCAGCGCTCAGCACTCAGTGTCCAAGTCAGCACTCAGAACTCAGCACTCAGTGTTCAGCACACAGTGCTCAGCACTTACTTTTCAACACTCACATTTCAGCAAACAGTGCTCAGCACTCAGTGTGCAGCACTCACTTTTCAGCACAAGGTGCTCAGCACTCAGTGTTCAGCACTCAATGCTCAGCAATGCTAAGCACTGAGTACTAAATGCTAAGCACTGAGCCCTGAGTGCTTAGCTCTGAGCCTTGAGTGCTGAGCACTGAGTGCTGAGCACTGAGTGCTGAGCACCGTGCACTGAGCGCTGAGCACTAAGAATTGAGCAATGAGAACTTAGTGCTGAGCACTGAGCACTGTATGCTAAGCACAGAGTGCTGAGCACTGAGCACTGAGTGCTGAGCGCTAAACACTGATCATTGAGTGCTGAGCACTGAGCTCTGAATGCTGATCACTGAGCATTTATTGCTGAGTACTGAGCACTGAGTACTAAGCGTTGATCATTAAGTGCCTAGCACTGAGCACTGAGTGCTTAGCACTGAGCACTGAGTGCTTAGCACTGAGCACTTAGTGCTGAGTACTGAGCACTGAGTGCCGCGCATTGATCATTAAGTGCTTAGCACTGAGGACTGAGTGCTGAGCACTGAGCACTGAGCAATGAGTGCTGACCACTGAGTACTAAGTGCTGAGCACTGAGCTCTGATTGCTGATCACTGATTACTTAGTGCTTAGCACTGAGCACTGAGTGCTGGGCACTGACACTGAGCATTAAGTGCTGAACACTGAGCACTGATTGCTGAGCACTGAGCAACGAGTGCTGATTACTGAGCACAGTTCTCAGTGCTCAGTGCTCAGTGCTCAGTGTTCAGCCCAAGTAACATTTCCAAAACCATCTAGCTTTATTTGGTTTTAGTAAAGGTTTATAAAAGCCACTACTATAGAAATAGATTTGGTTTTATTATGGCAGCAAAAGCTGCCAATATGTTTCAAATTTTATTCAGGTTTATGAGAACCCAGCTTCTTTACAACGACCTTAAAACCTTGTCTTCTATAAATTCTTCTACTCCTATCGAAGGTTTGTTTTGACTTTATGGACTCGTAAAATGCTGTTTTAGGACTCATTTATATTATCTTCTTATGGTCAGTTGAAAAGGCATTTTGAAGCCATTTTGCCTCCAGCAAATTCATAGAACGGCAAATTGGCATTAAGAGAAGTCACCAAATGAGCAAATAGTTTTATAGTAGCCATTGCGAAGATAAATTGGCCTGTTGAAAAAACTGTGATTTCTTTCAATCGCCATTTCGATTTTTTTGTTGTTGTAAACTCGCATAATTTCCGAGGTGCATTAATTTTCGGCTTTTATCGTGTCAATCTTCACCATAAAATTAAATGCGCATATTATTTGAAGTATGATGCGCTACAAAAAAAAACTCAATTTGTTTTGGACATTTTGCTATCAAACAAAATTTTTCGCTACAAAAGAACTATTTTCTTAAATATGATTTACTGTTAAATGAACCAGAAGAGCAGAGAATCGAACAGGAAGCAGAAAAACAAAAATCAACCACGATCTCACCGTGAAGTTTGACAGCTGTGGTCATTTGGCCCTATGCTGGTTTTTATGGACGTCAATAGGTTTTATTGAGGTTCTCAAGTGGTCTAAACATCTTTCACTGGAACATTTTCAAAATCTTTATGGTCTTGTAAAGGCTTTATTAACTTCTTTTCACAACCGTGTATATAATGGGTCACTTTGTACAAACTTCGGCTTTAAAGATGCATAGAGGAGATGTTGGTAGATAAAACAGTTTTGAATGTAGTTTTATCAACAAAGCCGGGAGGAGTGCTATACGGCTGGAATAAAATTAAAATTGTTACTTGGGTTCAGTACTCAGTGCTTCAGTGCTCAAAGCTAAGTGCTCAGTGCTCACGCAAGCAACACTAAACAGTCATAATTAGTTGCAGCAACTTGATTGTGACCTGATTGAGTCACATTTTAGTTACATCAACCTATTTGCAACAAGTGTGCTGCTAGGCTGTGCTCAGTGCTCAGTGCTCAGCACTCAGTGGTCAGTGCTAAGCACTCAGTGCTCAGTGCTCTGTGCTTAGTGCTCAGCACTCAGTGTTCAGCACTCAGTGTTAGCACTCAGTATTAAGCACTCAGTGTTCAGGCACTTAATGTGCTGAATACTGAGTGCTGATACTGAGAGCTGAACACTGATTGCTGAACATTGGGTGCCGAGCACTGAGTGTTGAGCACTTGGTCCTGAGCACTGTGTGCTGAGTACTGAGTGCTGAACACTGAGTGGTCAACACTGTCTGCTGAAAACTGAGTGCTGAAAACTGAATGTTGAGCACTGAGTGCTGAGCACCGAGTTCTAAGCACTGAGTGCTGAGCACAGTATGCTGAAAACTGAGTGCTAAGTACATTAAGTTCAGCACTCAGTATTCAGCACTCAATGCTCAGCACTCACTTTTCACCCACCAGACAGAATAGATTCACCACACAGTAAATATGCTATTATTTTTCAATTAATAAATTTCCCCTTAATCCATGAGATTATTTACTCCTTTTTATTTTAGCTCAATAAATTAAAAATCCCAAAGTTGTTACTATATTTGTGCACAGCTATTCACGTAGTCCCTCCGAAGCAGGCCGACTCTTCGACACAGCTAGAGGAGTCTCTGGCTTTTGAGCCTTTTGTGGGAAGTTCTTGGCCCTAGGAGGGTGATATATATCTAAGTCACGTAGGATGAGGTATTATCCTTGGATACGAAGATCACCTTATTTTCTTCATACAATGCCAGCACCTGTTTTGAGTAGTCGCAAGAGGTCAAGTCAGGCGAAAAAACTGGGAAGCTCATATGCGACCTCACGTTATTGTAGACATTTCTTTACGTACACTAAGCCATTCATGGTTGAAGTAACTCCGCATCTTGCACGTACAAAATACTTGCGAACCACTGAATTGCTTGGAAAAAATCGAGATCTTTTACTTCCGTTGGTTCTCTTCTGAAGGAGCAGAGCACTACCGGAAACCGGAAAAAGGGACGAAAAGAACTCGGAAAACGATTAAAACACGCGAAATACTTTAAGGAAAGGAACAATGACTTTTAATGCTGTGTCGAATACAAAGTTTGGATGATAACTGTAAAAAGTGAACAGCAGCAGCAAACACAAGGTGAACCGAAATATAACATAGGTGGCTGCACTCTTGTTTCGATCGATGAACAAGGGCGTAGAATACTAGGGGGTCATTCTACTCCCACATCTTCAACATCGAGCTTGTCTCTTGCAGTGTAGAACCGATGATCTGGAATCTGGAACACATGCACTTCAAATGGTACGGTTGCCGAATAAACAAGGAGCTGCAAACAATAGTTACACATACTTGAGAAATTTGTTCCTGGATAATTCAAGGCTGAGAACAACTAACATACAAAAATCTTAGATGTGAGCACGACGCTGTGGAACTATTCTTGAAAAGGCGGACTCTGCCTAGCTTGCCTATTTAGGTGAATTCCCTTTCGAAAAATATTTTACATTTGTCACGACCATTTCAACCAACCTATTGAGCCACCCTGGTTGCTTAAGTACACTGAAAATTAATTTTAGTTTATATTACCTTTAGTTTATATTATCTATTCGTTGTTTTTTGCAACGGAACTGAATTGTACTATTTATGAAGCTACCTTCGTAATTAATGGCACACGGCAACTGTCAAAAACCACGAAGCATTTGTTGAAACAGAGAGAACATTCGTGCATTGTACAATAACAATAAAAAGAGCTACGAATATTTTGCTACACATTAAAAAGAAACGTTTGTCCGGTGGTTGCAAGAATGACAGACAGATCTACTTTATCGACTCAAAATGCAATTAAAACAAAAAGCGCAACCACGTGGAGCTGTCCAGCGATTTTTTTAATGTTTTTGACATAGGATTCGATCCTGTTTTTTTTTAAAGCGTTGATACTGAATCCTTGGTTGATTTCACTAGGCCATGGTGACTTGCGAGAAGATACGTGATTAATGAGTATGATGTTATAACTCTCGACAGTGTTTTAATAAATTGTTCCCGCCCATCGCAGCGGTAAACCAACATGCAAGGAGTATGATAATAGAGAAGCAGCGATTGGCTGGGTCTTCACGAAATCCCTTTCGTGCATTAATCAAAAAGGTGTAATAATAGTATTTCACCACACAAAAAGCAAAATGAATGTTTCAGACAATATACGGGACATTTGTTCTATGTACAAAATCCATGTTTATGAAACGAGAGAAAGCTATTAAACGAAAATAAATTTTCAGTGTATAAAGATGAGAACCCGCCAAATATCCTCCCGGAGTATGATATCAACATTGACACTAATGCGCTCATCATCTTATATTGTCGGCATTCTGAAATTTTGCCGCTCCAATAAGCCGCCGCCGCCGCCGCCTCTGAAACCGGTCTCCACGCTTTGACAAGTGGTTTGGAATCAATGGCGGCAACCGTGACATTGATGACCCTAATCGGATTTATTCCCACCACCGGAATTCACTGTTTGCGGGACTTGCGTCGATCGGTGGTAGGTAATTTATATCGCACAACCTATAAGGAATTCAGCAGTAAAAAGTGCATGTTCATCAATCACCTTAAACCACACAGACTTACCACTTAGCGATTTCCGCCATTGCCCGCTGATTGACGGCCGCACGTGCGTATTAATGGCTGCACTATTTTCTCCGGTTCTTTCGTTCCAGCATGAGAGCACGTGCCCCCTCTGCAATCGCACATCTAACCAGAAAATCACCACTTTTCAGCGCTAAACTGTCTGTTTCCGTTTCCCCTCTCTCAACGAATCAACACCCCGAAACGATGGGTGCCGTTTTGCCCCGCCAGATCGCGATTCGATACAAAACGGTTCGATCGGAATGATCGATGGTCTACGTGGGGTTCGATTACAAATTTCGAACACGTTAGTAATAGATCGTAAAGTAATTTTGGAGTCAAACCAGCAAAAAATGACGTCTGAATTAATTCGGTAACCGTTTTCAGTTGCTGGCGTCGGACGGAAAATCAATCAAACCCCAAACGCCCATGTAACCTATTTCGTTAGAACTTGATAGCATTGGACGGCTCGTCCATACCTGATTAGCGGTCCAGTTCGTGGAAACAACTTGTTGGTTTATGTTTTTTTCTTCTATCAAATACCGAGAACAGATCGAGGTCCATAAGACGAGAAGTGATTGACTTCTTTAAAGAGCAAAAACCGTCAAATGTCGCTTAGGATATTCTCTTTCAGTTCAAAAATCGCTACCACTTACCGAGGGTTTCACAGAGAATGCCGCAAAATGGCAAACTGCGTTGCGAAAATTGCAAATCAGAGAAAAATATCGGATTACATTTTTTTATTCCGGAGGCCGAGGGCTGGGCTGATTTTAAAACGAAGGTTTTATCATTTTACGGCTAAGGCGATCATTGGCTACTTAAGGGGGTAAGGCCACTGTAAATTTTTTGAAAAATCGATTTTTTTTTTATTGGCTTAAAAAATAGTTTAAACCCTCTAGAATAAGAAAAAAAAGGTCCTGTGCGAAAAAAATTCGTTGTCTTTAGGAAATGAAGGGGGAAATGCAAATAAAAAAAAAAAAAACTTTAAACGCGTTTTTCTCGAAACATCGTATTTCAAAATGGCACGCAGCATAACTCGAACAATTTTCATTTTTTTTACTTGAAATTTTACCCAGATGTGAACATTTACATTATCTTGAGAATGTCGATCGGAATTTTCAAGAACTTTATTTATTGATTTTTTATTAACAAAAAACTTGCCGTTTTTTTCGTCAAAAATCAATTTTTTTTCAAACGCACGCCAAATCCACAAAAATTGATATTTTTTAAAATCCGATCGACATTCTCTAGCTACAGCCCTCTAGATTAATGGTTTTTTTTTTTGTTCTAGACTCAAAAGTGCACCAGTGGTGCTGCGTGCCGCGGAGCCCTGGAAGCAAAACATATCCCGGGAAGATAGCTGTGGAACCGCCATTTTGTTTTTTTTTACTGTTAAAAATTTGGTAATAAAGGTTAATGTACGCCCGATAACACCATTAAAAGTTTTTTTCAAATACCTTCAATTTCGGGAGCAAAAAATTGGTGAAAAACCTTTTTTTTGGGCCGTTACAGTGGCCTTACCCTTAATAGGCTCTGTGTTTTAGTTAAGCTGAGGTCTTGTCTTAGGTAGCCAAATTTCGTTGGATTACGTTGCTCGTCGATGCTTGTATTTTTGAAATTTCCTGGCTTCGTAAGAATTCGCCGTCTTTGAACAAATTGATGATTCCTAAACAAATTTTTGACCATCGAAATGTCAGTGATTGACCCGGAGATATTAAGTAACCACAGACTGAAGTTACTTTAAGAAAAATGTCAACACACACAATTTTGATTTTGTTTTCCAGCGCTTGTTCAGGGTTGCCATCAAAACTAATCTGAGTTTTTTTTTTGTAAACAAAGATATAAACGTCAGTATCACAAAAATTGTAGTTTGCATGTTATGAAAAATTAAGATTAGAATCACGAAATATTGACGATTGAATGTTTGTCCTCAAAAACAAAAACGCCATTTTGAAAAATAAAAATAATAATCAAGATCCACGTCAAGTACTAATCGAATAACTGGAAGCTCAAGTGTATGATTCCTTTGAACAAATGTCCCCGATGGTTCCTAAAATAGTTTGCGTATAATGAGAAAAAAATATAAGCGATAGATTCAGAGATTTAATGTTATTACAGATTGAAGCGAGGTGTGCCGCTCTATTTCAGATGCAAGAAAAAATAAATTTTGACTCTTAGTCAAGGTTTGTTCGCGACAAAATTTGGACATCCCTAAATACGTATAACTCTGGGAATACTTCATCAACGCGTGAAATATTTCGCACACTGATGAGCGTATGTCTGTTAATTGCGTAAAATCAATGTTTGGTGATACTACAAGCTTTTAGATCGACGATGGCGTCGAAAGAAGAGCAAGTGCGAAAATCAATTGTATGCGGTCGCAATTACACTCCGGATCAGTCAGTAGGAAAACTTACAAAAAAACTTGGTTTTCCTGCAAGCAGTGTCCATAACGTTCTTAAATATTTCCCTGGACAGGTACTTACCTCAGTACTCCAACATTGGAATCCGAAACTACGGATTTTCCGGAATAACCAGTGCAGATCCACAAATAATGACAATTTTGTGATCTATTGCGAAAAACGCATCCAAATTCGATGGCTAAAGATGTAGTATCATAAATTTTAAATTTGATTTTTTCTATCTCAGAGGGGTTGGTACGTGTTAATATCAGCGTCCTTGAAAATCACACGAATAGCAGTCAACGAATTCTTAGCCATATTTTTTCCACTGAGCCTTTCAGCTGACGAAATTGCATCAGTGCCAATGCTCAAACCGAAACAAGTCTAGGATTATTTTTTTTCAAAAGGGCGAATCTAACAATGAGAGATTCTTTCCTCTCTCGCTTTCTTTCTTTCTTTTATCTCAGCGCCATTATAAAACTTCTGAGGGATTCTTTAGCACTGATTGAAACACAACATTGCTGGCTAGCATACTCTACAATTAGTAGAATGAGAAACATGAAGCTGAATGAAATATGAATGAAAGAGAAAGTAATCAAAGAGAGTCTCGCAATTTCAGATTCGCCCTAATGAAAAAAACCCTAGAAGTGATAATTTTACGAACGGTATTTTCACCAGACAAAGTTCTAATTTATGAACAATTTTTAACGTTGCTATTTATATAGTTTCAGCCTCTCCTTTTTCAGTTTCAAATTTTCACTTTTCCTCTTCAAATCTTGAGAATCAGTGACAATTATTTGGCAATATTTGGCATACATTCATGAGAAATTTCATGTAAATTTAAGCTAGATATCGCGCTAATCAGATCTGTTGTACAAAAGATTGCAAACAATTTCGTTTTTTACACTTGATTTAGCTATAGTAGGCAGTTTTAATTAAAAAGTTAGTTCTTTTCCATCTATATGGATGAAGGGCGTTTTTAGTAGCACAAATATGTTTTTTTTTTTAGAACTCAACTATTTTTTCTCGATTTTTAAACCAAAACAATCTAATCATTTTTATTTTTACAAATTGACTTAAAGTTTACATTGTGACATTTATTCAAAGTGACAGCAAGCCTACACGCTCAAATCAGCCTCTCTTTTATTTGTATTACTGTACCTTTTTTTCCACGGAAAAATTACTCAGTTTCCGTAAAAATTGGAACAACTCATAAATTTAGTTGTTCCAATTTTTAAGAAAATTGAGTAATTTTTCCGTGAGAAAAAAAGGGACAGTAATACAAACGAAAGAGATGCTGATCGGTAGATGCAACGCTTTTTTTTGGAAATCAATGGTTGGTTCGTTAATATAGGTAGTCTGTGTTTTTGTAGCGTGTTTCATGGTTAAATAGAATGATGTTGTCTTGCAATCATTTTTATTTCATAATATTTTGAAATTGTTTTTTCAATAGTTGCACTTGTCAGAATTAAAAAATAAATGGAATGCGCGTATTTTATTATATTTGTTATCGAAAAATGTCATAATCCACATACCCCTAAAACACCCTATTGAACGAAGGGAAATGTGACGTATCGACCGCGGTTTCGGTGCATTTTGAATCCCATTTTTATCTTCCACCAGTACCATCTTCGTCTTCGTATACCTAAAGCGTATCCAGAAATATTTCTTGTAGCTTTGTCGCGTCAGTAAGCTGAGTCAACGTTAGAATTTTTTTTTGTCAGTGCATCCTTCACTCCCCAATGTACTATATTTTTGTGTATAATTGCATACTATCTCTTTTTCTCAACAGAAATGTTACTCAACCGTCGTAAAAAGTGAATCCGCTCATAAAATTGAGTAGATCCACTTATTAAGAAAATTGCGTAACATGGACGTTCCCTTATTTTCTATCAAATGGCGTCGAATCAAGTGGAAGGCTGCGACCGCATTTGGTACGAACGGCAGCGGAAATCCGAATTTATCGGTACGCGATCTTGTCAAGAAACTGAAACTACCGAAACGTACCATATTTTGAGTTTGCAAATCATTTGATCAGCACTTGACTGTGGATCGGAGGTCCGACAAATGAACAAGAAGGTGGTAGCCTTTATCGAGAAAATTCCCAATCTTTGCGAAATGTGGCTCACAAAGTTGGGAAGCCAAAATCATACATACAAAAAGTGGAGCAGAGGCAAAAACTGAAGGCGTACAAAGCGAAAAAAGGTGCCCAACCGTGATGACAAGCAAAATTTCACTGCAAAAAGTCGTGCTGAGGAGCTTACTTCAATTTTTGCAAACATTTTCTTGTATCATAATGGACGACGAAACATACGTACTCGAAGATATTAAACAGCTTCCGGGTCTGACTTTTCATACCGCAATGCCCGAGGAACGCCGTTGTCGGACAAAGAAGGTGTCCAAATTCCCGAAGAAGTATTTCATTTGGCATTCCATATGTATGTACGTAGTTGTTGTCGCAAAATTAAAAGTTTCGTCTCTATTGGCAATATCAATAAGGATGTGTACGAGAAAGAATGACTGCAAAAGCGGTTGCTCTGTTTTGGCCTCTTGTCACTATGCGAAATCCTTCCTGGAATGGTATAAGGTACAACAGGTCAAACACGCGCCAAAAACAGCCAATTCACCAAACTGTCTAGAATTTCGCCCAATAGAGAAGTACTGGGCTCTAGTTAAGCGGAAACTCTTCGAAACTAAGAAGAAAGCAAATGGTACCGATCATTTCAAGACAAAATTGAGAATCGTCATGGCGGGCGTATCAGAGGATACAGTATTTAGTACCCGATGGCGGGTGTACCACAGAAAGTTCGAGAATTTTACAGGAAGAAGAATTATAGTACGTTCACACTACAGCTTATATTACGTGATATAGAGTATCTTGATATCAGCAACTATACATCTAGTTTTCACTGGAAATAATGTACATGTCATTTGATATCATGATACTCTATATCACGTAATATAAGCTTGTAGTGTGAACGTAATATTAACATCTTTATCAACTGTTTCCAATGTAGACATAACTCTGTACGCGTGAAATAAGCAATCGGTTTTGTTGCATTATGTGTAATCTGTGTTTTTTTTTGTGTCGGAAATTTAATGTGGACAGGCTTTAAAACGTCCCCACATTCTACACACTCGTTCAATTTTACTCAATTTTTAAGTAGAATTCATTGCTATCTCTTTTTTCGCACGCATATTCTACTCAATTTTTCTTAAATGTGGATCAACTCAATTTTTAAGTTGATCTACTTTTTAAGAAAAAATGAGTGAAATATTTGAGCGACAAAAAGAGATACCAGTAAAATCCTACTCAAAAATTGAGTAAAATGGAACAAGCGTGTAATCTAATCTCACACTAACGCAGCCAATGCTTGAGAGCATCCTGAATATGTTTTTTAAATATCGTAGGTATCATTTAAAGTAGAAATCCTTGAAGAAACGAAAGCGGTGGGCCACTTGGAGACACAATGGGCCCGCAGATAAGTATCGTATGAAGACTGTATTCGATGAAATTTGGACACACGCAATTGTTCGTAACTTTTTAGCGTGATGTAAATGTAAATTATTGAAATTTTAACTGAATGTATTTCATTGTGTTGTGTCAATTGTGTAATGAGTTTCGTGAAAATCGGTCGAGTGATTTCAGTGATGGCTTCGAATGAAGAAATAGTGCGCCAACAAATTTTGGGCACTCACTTCGAAAACCCAAACGCTTCTCATCGATGGATCGGAAAACAGCTCAGAATCGCACATTCAACCGTATCTCATGTGATCAAAACGTTCAAGGACCGTAAGACAACCAAGCGGAAAAATGGTAGTGGCAAAAAACGTGGCACATCAAATCCGGAGAAGGCCAGGATGGTATTGAACCAATTTAAGCGTTATCCCAACATTTCGATCAGGGATGTTGCGAAAAAGGCGAAAGTTTCAGTTTGTTTTGTGCAGAAAACAATGAAACGTTCTGGATTACATGTGTACAAGGTCCAGAAGGCACCGAACCGGAGCGATAAACAGAACTCGGTGGCCAAAACTCGTGCAAGAAAACTGTACAGGGAGTGGCTCACAAAACCGTTCTGCATTGTGATGGACGATGAGACCTACATTAAAGCCGACACCAAACAAATGCCAGGACAGGAACACTACGTCGCCACCTCTAAGTTGGCCGTTCCGGAGAGTGTACGGAAGAAGAAACTGTCGAAATTCGCCAAAAAATTCCTTGTCTGGCAAGCGATCTGCGGATGTGGCAAAATGAGTCAGCCCTTCATCACCTCTGGGACCGTCAACAGACAAATCTACAAGGACGAATGCCTCCAAAAACGACTTCTGCCCTTCTTGAGATCTCACGATGGCCCGACACTGTTTTGGCCGGATTTGGCATCTTGCCACTATGCCTGGCCCGTCTTAGACTGGTACAAAGATAATAATGTAGTTTTTGTACCAAAAGACGTCAACCCTCCAAACACTCCGGAACTTCGCCCAATTGAAATATTTTGGGCAATCATGGAGGCAAAGCTCGTTAAAACTCCAAAACTGATAGAAAATGAACTTGAACTAAAGAAAGTATGGTTAAAAGTGAGTAAGCAAGTCGGTCCTATCATTGCCCAAAATTTGATGAAAGGGGTCAAGGCAAAGGTGCGGGCATTTGGGTTGGGAGAAGAGGTTCAATAAACCAATGATGTCAAAACTTAACCATTTAGTAGTACTTTATTTCCAGAAAGTTTGAAAAGAATCGGGCTCAAGGAAAATTTTGGTGACCTATTCTGTGTGTCCAAATTTCATCGAATACAGTCTTTATGTAAGTGACAGCTAATTTTTCATCGAAAATGTCATAATCCACATACCCTTCAAACACCCTATTGAACGAAGGGAAATGTGACGTGTCGACCGCGCTTTCGGTGCATTTCGAATCCCATTTTTGTCGTCCACCTTCCACCAGTACCATCTTCGATTTCGTATACATAAAGCGTGTTCGGAAATATTTCTTCTAACTTTGTCGCGTCCGTAAGCTGAGTCAACGTTGTGAATTTTTTTTTCAGTGTACGGAGTAGTTGTCAGTGCATCCTTCACCCCTCTGCTCACTACATTCTCCGCTGAATTTTACTCAACTTTGAGTACACTGCATGCCATCTCTTTCACGGAATGTTACTCAATTTTCGTAAAACGTGGATCTACTCAAACATTGAGTTGATCGACTCTTACCGAAAATTGAGTAACATTTCCGTGAGAGAAAAAGAGATAGCATACAAATGTACTCAAATATTGAGAGTAAAATGAAGCGGCAGCAAAATGAACGGCGGAGTGTTCGACCTTCGCGTCAACGTGCATATTGTTTACTTTGGTATTGAAGTTTTGAAAATGGCGTCTCGGCAGCAGGAGCGGTGAAATCTTATTTTGGGACTCAGTGGTCAGAAACTCCCAAGCGTTCACAGAAAACAATCGCAAAATTCGGTCGGAGTGACGCAACAACTGCACTCGTTTAATTACCAATTGTAGTACACCAGCAGTTATCCTTTTTCGACACGGAAATGCGTGCTATCATCGTCAGCAAAGTGGATCAACCTGCTAATTTTTGAGTAGATCCACTTTTTACGAAAATTGAGTAACATTTCCGTGAGAGAAAAAGAGATAGCATACAATTGTACTCAAAAAATTGGAGTAAAGTGAAGCGAGAGTGTGTCGAATGTCATCAGCAAGTTTCTAAAAATCAAAACGGTTCAGAGGAAGCCAACCAAGTCAGCTTCGTGCGAGAATGCGCAACAAACAAGATGTGAGACAACTGGTGAAAGTATACAAGCTGGAAAGCCCAACAGTTCAGTCAGGAGATGTCGAAAAAAGTGGATGTAGATAAGTCAACCGGGATATTAAAGTGAGATGTGGACTGAGTTCATTCACAGCCTAGAAGAAACCTCGCCAAGCTGATAAAGAGCTTGAAAAAGGCGAAAAGTTGGACCCGAAAGCTACAGGGTGTCTGCAAATTATCCGTTCAGACTTCATTGTTCAACACAACCAAGCGAATTAAACCAACATGGTTTAACATCTTGGCCCATTGTTTTTTTACGTAGTAAGTTTGGTACAGTTGTTATTTCTAATGTGCATTCAAACATGAAACCGAATGAGTTTGCGCGCAAGGTGTTTAGAACTTTTCGGAAAGTTAGAAGAAACTGTTTCTGTGATTGCAATGACCCTGAATAGGTTAAAATCTACAGTGAGTGACGCAATAAAACAATACCAAGAGCTTTGAACGCTAGATGACCGTATATCAGGGAGAGGAGTGCCGTTCGAACTCCACAATTGCGTGAGATTATCCGGCGACAAATCAAGCGAAATTCTTCGATTTCCATCCGAAAGTTGACGAAAACACTGGAAAATTTAAAAAATCTTCCGTTGGAGTCATAGTTTACGGCGATTTGAAGCTTCAGTCTTATGAACTGTGTAAACATCAATGTACTTGAATGGAACCACGAAAAGCAAACCGGTTGAGAAAAAGCTAAGGTTCCCCTAAACCGCTTATCCACGGGCCGCCGTTCACCGATGAAAAAGCTTTCACAATCGAGCAGCATCACACCACCAAAATGATTCGGCAGTTGCTTCCTGCTGCTTCCCAAAAATCGTGGACCGTAAGTAACTATCTCCGTATAGTGTTTCAATGTTATTTTTTATTTTTTTAAAAGTGATTCTCCTAGTTTTCCCAATCACAATCGTTCTACTAATACGCTCGAAAGTTTTTTTTTAAATAGTGTTTAAAAAAAAGTGAAAGTACTTAATATCTCGCTAAAAAACTCGCGGCCCTCGTGGATTACTTCCCCGAAACGTTTTGAAGGCGTGCATCTCAGCACGAGGCGGCCATTTTGAAATGAACATATAAAACTTGTAATTTGCAAACATACTGCTAAAACAAACAATACTATTGGGGCGTTTTGGATCCTTTTTGTAGCATGCCGTTTTTTATCGTTTAGCGATCTCAAACTATTTATTGTAGGCAGAATTAAGTTTTAGTT
>JASCZW010010402.1:0-36914 GCA_034211315.2 Aedes japonicus
AATGAAGCCTTCCAGCTCCTGAAAGAGGGAGGAGGAGAGGGCATTGAACTATCGTAGAAACACACTACACTACATGCCAAATTTGGTTCCATTTGCTTTATTAGTTCTCGAGTTATGTAGAAATTTCAGTTTCATTTGTATGAGATCTCCCCTTTCTAGAAGTGGGAGGGGTCTCGAACCACCATAAAAATATTTCTTGCCTTCAAAAACCTCTACTTGCCAAATTTGGTTCCATTTACTTGATTAGTTCTCGAGTTATGGTGACACTTCTTTTTCATTCTTATGGGAGCTTCCCTTTCCAGATAGGGGAGGGGTATCAAATCACCATAAAAATATGTCTTGCATCTAAACTACTAACACATGCTAAATTTGGTTTTCTTTGCTTGACTAGTTCTCGAGTTATGCAGAAATATGTGTTTCATTTGTATGGGAGCCTCCCCCTTTCAGAAAAGGAAGGGGTGTTTTACTATCTTAAGAACCTTTCCCGGTCTCAAAAACTCCTCTATACAAAATTTCACGCCGATCGGTTTAGTAGTGTCCGAGTCTATGGGAGTTTCATCTTCTTTTTTAAACCTGGATTTGTCAGTTCTAAAAGGGATAATTCGAGCTGGAACTGCGACACGTCAGAAACCGACCATGTGGTAGAGTTCGTCATAGTTCCTAGTTGTGCATACCGGATTAGTTGCTGTCAGTGGCAAGCAAATTAGGCAATTTCTGTTAAGAAAATTATCCATCTAGCGTGCACTAATTAAAACTAATTACTGTGGCACAATGGCTAAAGTTCGTCCCCTTTGATGCAATTTGTATCACACTACCTTCGTTGGTACCGCCTTCTTTTGTTCAATAGCATCCGACGCCATAACATACCAACGCTTGGAAGAATTTTGATTCAGTCTTACAACAGTCGTGGAGCTGTGCAGTGACTGTTGTAACGCAGCAGGCGGCAGCAAGCATCCTGGAGGGTGCACTGGCAAGCAGTTGTGACCCAAACAGGCCTTGGTACAGTTGGCTGTTGGTACCGATTCTCCTGTCAACCTCGCTGCGAGGAATATTTTTGCTAAAGCCTTTGGCAATTTGGCGGGAAAAAGCCGCCCGTTACGAGACAAAATTCCACAAAAGCCCAAGTGGAATCACAAACTATTCCTCCCCCGTCAACTAAACCCGTCCTTTTCAGGACGACAAAATCAGTTTATTTACTAAAGATTTTGTTTGGTTGAATTTTTCTACAGTGTTACTGGTAATTGAACATAGCATTCATTAAACGCCGCGTCCCGGAAAGAACGTTGAACAACTAACGAACGAAATTCTAGAAGGGATAATTCGAGCCGAACTGCGACACGTCAGAGACCGTCCATGTTGGGTTCGTCGAAGTTCCTAGTTGTGCATAGCGGATTAGTTGTTGGCAGTGGCTAGCAAATTAAGAATATTTCTGTTAAGACTAATTAAATTTTGGCTCAATAACAGAAGTTCATCCCGTTTGATGCAATTTGTATCACATTGAGTTCATTGGTACCGCATTCTTTCGTGCAATAGCATCCGACGGCATTACCAGCTCTTAGCAGAAAATTTGATTCAGTCTTACGGTAGTCGTACTGCTGTGCAGAGCACAATGTGCTGTAGCAACGCAATAGGCGAGCGAGCACACTGGATGGTGCACTGGTGAGCATTCGTTATCCAGAAAAGTTCTTGCAGTTCGTTGTTTTGGCCGATGCTCCCGTCAACATCGCTGTGAGAAAGAAGGCTGCTTGAGCCTACGAGTTGATGGGAAAAACCCGCCCGTGACAACGTCCAGAACGGGACAAGAATAATTTTGAGATAGTGAAATGTCGCAGCATAAATATGGCTGCAAGTATGTCTTTCAATAGTTATCTTCTACGCGTTAAAGATTGTGGCCCTCTCAACCATCGTAGAAAATACAATTAGGGCCGTATCATTATTAAAACCAAACGATCCTTTTAGGGCCACCAAATGCTATCTAGAGAGTTAACAATAGAATTTTCGCACATACATATTTCTCAATGCTGGTCTTTCGTTCAATTAGCACTATTTCGACCTAGACGTCTATCGGCCATAATAGACTTTGAATCCCCAAACAGACCACAACCATCTGCAGCAACGTGGAAACTCAAACCGCCTGTCGATCATGCTGCCGACACGAGGTTTCCGAGCGAACCGAACCCGTGGTCAAGTAAACCTTGCGTTGAACCCAAAATGGCCCTTTTCAGGACCATCAAAACAACTGGAAAGAGAGTTGACTTGTGTTTGGGAGTGCTGGGGGCTTGGTTTTGGGGTGTTTGATTGCGAAAAATATCTTTCGTGTGCCGAAGCCGTAATGTTTTCGACATTAGCAGTGTTGTACATACATAATCCTAGTAGAAACCGTATGCAACGAAACCAGCCTCTTGGGTAAAAGTTTCCTAATGACCAGTAACTCATTCGCACAACAAGGTACGTGATATAGAGTATCTTGATATCACATGCCATACATTTTATTTGCAGTGAAAGCAAGATGTATGAATGTAGATACCAAGACAGGCTATATCAATAAAAGTGTAAAGGAATTAGATTTGGAAGGAAACCAATTTTTTATCATATTATATTCTGTTATTTTTCATTGAAACGTCTAGTAATTGTATTGAACATTACTGTTGTGGACATACAAATATAAAAACTGGTCAAATAAACTAAACAAATATCTACTAAACATATACACGTAAGCAAAATATTTACCCTATTTTTACACTGTTCCGGTATGTCTAACTAACTGTCAAACTGTCTAACTAATGTGTCAAAATTGAATTTATTTTGGTTATCGATGCAATTAGGCAATGGCGAGGTTTTTCTGCTAGTGCTAACGCTTGTCCGTCTGTATGGGTTTTTCCCGATTGTAGCAGATGATCTAGCTGGTTGCAATTGCTCTTGTATCCTGACAATCTCTGTTGAAGGCGGTTGCCGGTCATCCCACTTCGCGCAATCGTCACATTGTATCCGATAACTACCATTCTTGCGGTGGCTCATGAGTATCGGATTTTTTTTTTCAGTTTTTTGCTCTAACTTTTTTATTTCAAATTTGCCAACAACGTTTTCTTGAGATGATTTTTATAACTTAAAAATATCAAAGTTTTGACGTAAAAATCTTGCTGATGTCTCTTACCATTAGCGAGTAATTTACGATTTTCTTTTAAAATTACGCCTTTTTCAAATGTGTACATCAAATAGCAATTTTAGCATTGCATTGCAAAAACATAAGTGTAATTCAAAATACCAAAGGGTGAAAAATATCAATACTTTTCTTCGACTGTCAAAAATAACAGCTAAATTAATGAATAATTATAATGCTTTAATATTCCAATCACATTTTGAAATTTTTCAACACTGCAGTTAGCAGTCGAGTTCAATTGCTAACTCGAGCAGATTCAGTTTGCTTCTGTAATGCGTACTTTTTCTCGACTCGACAGTGACATGTTTCGAGTCGAGTTGCTCACCTGCCATAAACTACCTACGAGTTGCCATAAACTACCTTAGGTTGACAAAAATACTTTCACTTACTGTAATTTCACAATAATACACACTTTACAAACAATTTTAGACTATGAGCATGATACATTTGAAGAAAAAAAGAAAAGAGGGCCATAAATACCATATTTTTGTTCGAAACTCAACAAATCTGACAGTTAGATTATCAAATTCAAACGGTTTTTGACGTAGACTACGTCTTACGGCAAGGGTAGGGTGTCAAATGAAAATCTAAAATTTTGCGACCGTCACGAAAAACCGTACGTTTTGTACGCGAATAACTCAAATAATCCACGACAGATTTACATGATTTCTTTTTCAATCGGTCGGAAATTTTACCGCGCTCAATTCAATTTTCAAACATTTTTCTCAATCAATAGTAAACCATTGAAAATAACGCAAATATAAAGGTGATGTCTTATAATGTCATTTTGCAGAGTAAATTTACACAAATTTCCTATCACAGATTTCAAATCAGAAGCAAGTGAACGTCTTGCATCTTCTTCTTCTTCTTTGTGTTTAGAGAGGGACTTTAACCAATCATGTCATTCGACTTTCCATGTACGTCTCGCACGCAGCTGAGAACGGCATAAAACGAACACTAAGAAAAATTCTTGTCTCAGTCTATTTGGCAGTGCATTGAAGCTATGCGGAGGAGCGCGGGAGCTGGTCGCAGGGAGCTGCTTCAGGCTCCACCAAACTGCAGCAGTTTTCGAAGTCGCGGCGAAACAATCGCCACGAAGAGGTAATATGGCGGCATGCACGAATCCGACGCGATGTGCGCCCTCATAATCCGCCATTTTGCCTCATGGCGACGATCGCTGTTTGGGAGAGCCTCCACCAGCTGCTACGCTGACCACCAGCTGCCTCTGCACCAGCTCCGCTGCCGTACAAATGAAGAGCCTTTGAATCTTACCTCCCCTCTTTGTTTACAAAATCAGATACGTCTGTTTGAAAAAGTACTCCGAGATTTTTCCACGTCGCGATGAGGCAAAATGGCGGATTATGAGAGCGCACAATCGCGTCGGTTTTGTGCAAGCCGCCATCTACCTCATCGTGGCGATTGTTTCGCCGCGACTTCGAAAACGCTGCTGTTTGGGGGAAAACGTCCTTGGGGGCGAGCAGCAGTAAGCAGTAGGTGGAAATAATCTGTCCTTTTGAGGACAATAAATTCAAATAAAAGAGTTGTTTATTCAAGAATGAACTAATCTTTAATTAAGTTCGGTGCCGTCGGTAAAAATTTCACCCAGCTGGTTGGCGCTATCCATTAATTGATAATCTGTCCTTTTGAGGACAACCAATTGAATCAAAAGAGTTGTTTATAAAAGAATTAAACTTTTATTTCGTTGGGTTTGTGCGCCTAATATGGTGCCAATTCGTTCGCCGCAACTGCAAAAACGCCTGCATGGAGGGCGAGCTGTCGGAAAATTTTGGCTAGGTTGGCGTGATGAATCAATAAATCAATAAATGCTACCAGACACAAATCCATCTTTGCTACTGTCAATTTAATATTCTCAGCTTGAGAGTTTGTTTGATTGGGATTTACGTTTCAAATTGTCGATTGGCAGCCAGTGGTATTAGCAAAACTTGTTTTCCCTTCGTCGCATACCTTAAACCACATAAATTCCCTATCACGGACACAATTTTCGATGTTGAACACGATATTTCGAACCAACATTCTCTGTAAATTCCAATTAGTAGTGATGTTATAAACAGTTGTTCTGTTGTGTTAACGATTCGCGTTGGATAGATTCCTACCTCTAAGAAGAAAACGTTTTGAGAAACATAGTGCAAGTGAGAATGCCTAACCGATTTGATCCAGAACGCTTGCGCAGATTCAGGAAGCGCTTAAAGAGCGTACATACGGAAATCCTCCGAAAGGACCATGTACCGATGCCGAGCGAGCTCGTAGTTATCGGGCGAAATTGAAAGCAGCAAGAGGTAATGCGTTGCCAACAACTAGTTGGGACGCTTTAGAAGGTTCGAGTTTACAAATTGCATGTCATCATTGGGCTCCTGTCTGATTACATTTCAACATATTATTGATTGTATTCTGGTGATGACATGCGCAGCATGCTTTTACTGCATATGAACCTTCACATGATATCGATACAACTAATGCGCTGAACATGTTTTAATGTGTGATTATTTTATCAGGTGTTTATTTTATATTCATAAGAATTTATCATATATTAACCAACCTTTTTTCCCATACTCATTGCAAAGAATAATGATGTTTTATAAAACTCACTCTCTTTCTTCTGCGAGATCTAATATATTTATATATATTTCGATTTCCTGAAAGTTTTAGCCATAATGGATTCACTAATTTACCTGACATTCACATAGAAACATGAATAATAATTTCACAAAAAAAAAACCATAAACCATATTTTAGGTACGCATTTAACCTTATATTCCCAACTTTGGCCTAATGTATTCATCACATAGTAAAATGTAGAATATAAAAGTTTTCAATGGAAAAGTAAGAGTGAGCGGTTGTGTATTTTTCGAAGAGGCTTATTTATACCAACACCTTTATAACTAAATGAATATAGTAGGAATTTTAATGTTTTGAAATGGAATGGCCGATTGATCACATGAGAAAGTCATTTAGATGTTATCAAGAAGTATTTTATTCCGTATAGTAATACCGAATATAGCCGAATGCCCAGAGCGATGAAATAAGCAAACTTTACTAAATTTCGTCCGAATAAGTATCCTTAATGATATCCATATCCATCGAAAGTTTTCGACTCAATAATGTTTGTTGGTGACTTTTCATGATCCAGTACAGCAAACGCCTTGTTAAGCATGTCTGTAGCAAAGGTATAATCTAGTTGAATATCGTTTCTAGCTAAATTATTGTGTGAGTTATAGTTAAAGCCGTAATCGTGCGCTACATAATCGACTGAGTCAAAGGACATGTACTCTATATACTTGTATATAACTTTATAACAACTGCAAGATAATTTTTGTTATTTTCTTGTTTGATAAAACTTCCTGAACTTTGAACATTTTATGAGACGCTTACACATCTGAAAATGTTGCAATTGATTATTGTGTTTTCATAACAATCACTAAACCTGTCGGATATTTTCTGATAACAAATTTTATCGTAATTTGAATTCTAAGTATTTCAATGTTTATTATTACCCTTGAAATCCAGAATTGCTAAAACCGCACAATGCAATTTTGATTCTTTGAAGTTGAATTATGCAAAGGCATACTACAAACTCAGATTGTATACAAATGATCCGAATGGTATGGCACTTTAAATGGTGAATGTTGAAAAGCGAGACAAGGCATCAGTCAAACTATATGTTTGTATGTACGTATTATAGAATTTCTCCGCTGCTTGTCGTTACTGAAATCCTCCAAACGATGCAAAACATTGTTGATGGTTCCGACGATGGTGAGAATTCCGAGATGCAGGCAATCCAGGCACAGTATGACATACGAATAAACATTAAGTAATGTCAAGCGGTTATGATTATAAGAATGATTAAAACTATCATTGATATAATAATTTTATTTTCCCTAAGAGATCCTCAACTATCTTCTAGTCCTTAAATCATAGTCCATCGTAAAACGTGCAACCGTGACCGTGTCATCATTTAAACCAAAAGCGTCCTTTCAGGGCCACCAAATAATATCTCAAGAGCGTACAATAGAATTTTCGTTACATACCGGCTCCAAAACGCTGGTCTAAGGTCCCATAAGAGCCACACACGTCATATTATGACAAACCGCTTCTATCGGTAAGGGTAAGCGGCCGGCGCGAATAATTGAAACCTTTTTAACGCCAATAATAGCCACACAGAATTTCCCTGACATTATAATGCATCACTTGGTTTAACGTAGTCTACGTCGACCGGTCGTGTCTCTGTACACAACCCCAACTGTTTTTACTCTCATTTCTGAAGACTTCGGACTTTTCTCTTGATACCTCCCATTAGAATCTGCACAATTTCTCCGTAACTTTTTGCTGTGCTACTGACCTAATTGTCTTAAAATGCCGCTCAATTATTGCCCAGTATCTTTTGAAAGGACAGGCAGTTCAGGGCAGTTTGGGGGAAAGTGGCATCTTTCGACAAAATCGACTTTTTCCTTCTTGAGCATCTCCAACGTAGCAGAAGTAAAGTGAGACGATGCCACATCTGGTCAAAATAATGGAGGATCCGTATTCCTTCGATAGATTGGTCAAAGCCGTTTTTTATGCATTTTTCTGTAATTTTCACCGTTGATTGTGACCGTTGTGAAATATGAAGAACTCTTCAAGCCACCGGAGCAAATGACTTTTTCCCAAATTTTTCTGATCGGATGTATCGTACATCATCAGGCAATTCTGCTCAGCTTTGAAAAATTGCGGTCTCGGAAGTGTACTGGAATCCGATTTGACATACGTCTTGTCGTCCACCAAAACGCACCGGTTTGGCTTTTGGAGGAGAACGCCATATAAGTTCCGTGACCGCATTTTTGCAGAAGCTTTCAGTGAATCCATCTCTTTGAGGGCTTTATGCTTCTTGTGGGTTATGATATTGTTGCGTTTTTTGATATTCTGTACAGTTCCCACACTTATGTGCACTTTTGGGCAATTCCACAAACGGAACACGGTTCATGCCATTTCAAAAGGCGAACCGATACCTTCTCCCTTTTCTTGTCCGATGCCCACTTTTTACGTCAAGATTTCGGTAAATCTTCAAAAGAATACGTTTCTCCAAACTTCTTAGTAATCTTGAACTCTGTAGATTCAGTGCACTTCACGCCTTTTGGCAATTCTCGCAACAACAACTTTTTGGAAAACCATTTGTGCAGAATTAATCTGCGATCCGACCTACCGTTCGAAGTTTTTCACAGTTTTTTTCAATGCTTCAGGTGTGTTGCCAAAGAAAACAATGATCTTACACACTGAGCGATAATTCACAATTTAACACAATAAAGGTGTCCATTTTCTTTAATGAACGGTCCTTAATCAACTTGATGAAACAAATCTACGGTTTTTTTCATTAGGGCGAATCTAACATTGAGAGGCTCTCTTTGATTACTTTCTCTTTCATTCATATTCCAATCACCTTTACGTTTTGCAATCTACTTTTCGTAGAGTATGCTAGCCAGCACTGTTGTGTTTCGATCTGTACTAAACGATCCCTCGAAAGTTTTATAATGGCTCTGTAAAAAATGAAAGAGAGCGAAACCGGAGAGAATCTCTCAATGTTAGATTCGCCATAATGAAAAAAAAAAAAACCGAGAAATAAACATTTGTACGCCAGTGTCAAACTACCAAATGCATAACAATTTTAATTTTTTTTTACGTGTGTTTGTGTTTAATCAACCATCCAATGGCCGGCAATAGTATTATGGGAGAAATCTCTTTGCAACAATCCTTCAAGTGACCATCGAAAGCAGCTTTAATCCAACTGGGGTGACTACAGTGTAGTGATTAACATCCTTACCATGCGCGCCAAAAATTATGAGTTCGAATCTCACACCCGGACAAGTCTCGAGTACTTTTCAAACAGTGCTTCTGATTTTGTACCCAAAGAAAAGAAGTTAAATTCAAACCTTAAATTCTTGAAACCCAAATTAAGGGCGCTAACACAAGGGATAACATTTCCCTAACATGATGGTGATGCTACTTCCCGTGAGAGTGTTAAGAGTTTTGAGAAATTTACGTTTGAATCTTACTTTCCCTCTTTCTTTACAAAATCAGATGCGTCTGTTTGAAAAAGTACTCGAGAACGAGTTACGAAGCTTAAAGCTATTTGATGATGATAATCTCGATACTCAAAAAAATCAGGAACATGAAAGTGAAAGCTTTATTGAAGATTCAGCAACATATTTCAGAATTTTTGAGAACTCCAATTTAAAATGTTTGGAGAGTCAAACCCATAATGTAAGCCTCACAAATAAACATTAACGATATCAATTGAATAAGGATACTGCAACTCACTTCCAGATTTGTAATTTTATAATTCCTTTACCAGGCACGTATTTAGTAATATTATAAAAAAGGTTTTTGTTGTATAATTATAATCAGATAGATCTCACCAAAAGCCACCTCCAGAATAATACCAGTTTGATGAACCGGAAAAATGAAAATTGTGTATGTTGATTCGTAATAATATGCCGTCATTGTAATTAGTTTGGTATCAAATCCAATTCACTTCCAAGCACGGCTTCTTAAAGGGTATTATAGTACCGGATGGGGCAGCACCACAGAAGCCAATTAAACCTTTTCATATGCAACACAATACACCACACGGTCTCAGCTGAACACTGTTTCATTAAAGATACAGCTCTTCACAAATTGCCATCCAGCTCTTCACAAATTGCCATCCAGCTCTTCACAAATTCACATCCAGCTGAAAAACTTTATGAGTTATGATAAAAAATGTAATCGATCTTTGCATACTAGGCTGAGTGAAGGGATACATACCCTGTATTATTTGTAATCATATTGAATTTTCTGGAGTCTCAACTTTTGTTTAGGTATAAGTTTGTTTTCGTTTAACATATTTAACATATTTAAATATCATTTTTGATGACAGGTTGTTCCCAGTTGTATAGAGGTTTTATTGCATTGTAGCATAGGGTATTTTTCTAAAAATTTGGATCGGCGGATAATATTGTATTTTTTTGATAAATAAATTCTGTTCAACTCTGCTACGATTGTATTCGATTAGATTAGATAAGATTAGTGACCAACCAGTGGATGGCATCATTTAAGCCTATAATATCCATTACAAATGAGTATAGCAGTGCAAGGATACGGAACAGCACATTGACATTTTAGATACACTATTCTTTATATTAAATTTCAGGTCCTCCATGGAGTTTCCAAGCTTCGTAAAAAAAAATCCGTTGCTATTATACATTGTCTAAGCTTTGAGTTTCATAACAGAAACGCAAATCCTTTTACAATTGCAGCAGAGCAGCAGTCTATAGACATGTGTAATTATTACTATCATTTTACATTGTATTATCTCTTCTCTATGTTTTATATACTGTTCTGTAGGACATAGCATATTGATTTTCAATTTTTATCATTACCATCACCTTTTTTTTCATTATTGGGATTTTCATTATTTATTTGAATATTATTTTATTATTCTTACCTCGGACCAAAAAAAATAATTGGGCGTTATCTAACCCAATTATTTCCAGGATGCTTTCTCGTACTGGCTGCGTTTGTGTTAGATTAGATTAGATTAGATTAGATTAGATTAGATGCGTATCAAGGCTCACACCGGGTTCAGCTAGTAAAATCTAGAAAACTGGAACAGCTTTCAATTTATCACTATTGAACGCCAGCAAATTCCTTTAAATTTCACTAGAAAAAGCTAATCTTTTATTTTTCCTGCAGGTAGAATGAAGCATAAAACCCATGGCTACTTTGTCATTCTGCACAATACAGTGTCACTGACTAAGCTGCTGCTTGGGCATAGCAAAAGATTATCACCCTCCTAATCAATTAAAAACTATTTCATTTGGCGTTTTTTGGTAGAGGGTAGTAAAAATTGAACAAAAACTTATCACGTTGCATTTTTCATCTGAACTTCGACGGATTTGTGCAGAGTCAGTTTTCAACGAAATTAGTTCAAATTTTAGGAGAGCAATCAGAATGTAATTAGCATCACCTACGCATTGTGGAACAAATTTTTATAAACAAAACATCAATCTAATATTTAAAGCTAGAAAAAAGCTTCATCTCCGGGATCATTAAGAAAGTGATATCACCAATCAAAAAAAAGTATTATGGCTTCCTCACGATATGTCCTCTAGAGTCAACATTAAAGCTATTTTCATTTTTTAATGATTTCCATAATACCACGCGCATTATTACGAGTCAACCAATATTGCTTAAAGCGAGAATGTTGATATGCCTTGTCCCAAAATAGAGAGTGTCATTATTTGCGGTTTGAACAGGAATACGAATCAGCGACCCAGTAGGTAATAGCAATTTCACGGCTATAGAAAAACTGTGCGTCAACCAAATTTAACAGACTTGTCAACAGAACAAGCGAGCAAGCAAAATTGCAGATAAGCAGTTCAGATTGGCTCTTGTGTTCGATAAGAGGTTTTGATGCATGGATGGATCAAACAATAAATGTGAATGCTTCAATGCGTCAACATAGGTCACCAAGAGTGCTTTTGTGTAGGCAAACGAAAAAGAAGAGGAAAAAGAGGAAGATGAATGACACCGAAGAAGCGAATCGAGCTTCTACAAACAAACAATCCAACAATGTAGGTAGGTAGGTAGGTTGGTAGGAAAACGAAAATTCAAGCAACGACGGCGCGAGATAAACAGACGACGACCGAACGCGCGACTTATTACAAAACCATCAAACCCGTGCTTGCCAAGGTTAACATCTCCTTCTCGCTCACAATCTTCCTAGCGGCGTCGCCGAGCCCCAAAAAGCGTACGCGCGACAGTGCCGTTTGTTTAGCTAAATGTGTTAGAATACGAATGGTGGTTAAGCTTGGAATTGGCGCAATTTTGAACGTTATAGAAAAAATGCACTTCCAGTGCATCCCCAAAAAGCAAAAAAAAAAAACACTTGCCTTCCAACCACCGTGGTTTGACAAATTGAAGAAACACGATGAACCCTACACAAGACGTTCACCAATCAACGGGATGCGAAAAAATCAAATGGTTATGAAACGGCCGAAGAAGCATGCACTCGATAGGGACTTGTTACTTTCCAGTCGCCAATGGCAACAGTGCCTTGGAGTTGGAGTGGCCTAGATTCGAACAACGAGATGATGATGTTGTTGATGCTGGTATCAGTTTCTAATGGCGATGAGAATACCCATTCACTAAACGGTAATGGGAAATTGCTACTTTTGGCTCAGATGGGAAAATTAAATTTGATCATTAGGATACTTTTAATGGATGAGTGATATCTAACCAACTGATGTATGTAAAAAGTGGGTGTGTCATAAGTGGTTCTGTGCACCTGAGTTCACGTGCAAGCAAAATGGGATTGAATAAAAGTGGGGAATCAAAAGTTAATAAATCAATCATCTGATTACATGCTTACGAACTGACCGATATCGAACTATGCTGCTTGATGTTCAACGAAGTTAGCAAACCCTGTAGATGCTAGTTGAATGTCAACCATGAGATCATTCTCTGCAAAGGTTAGAAATAGGCTGATTGATTTATTGATCCAAGTTGCATTCTTACTTCGTAAATATATTGGATGATGCGTTTGACTATCGTTCCGTTCGGTTCTGGACATTGGAGGTTGATTGAATAGTTCTAAATTAAACCCACAGTAAAGACGAAGGGCAAGGATGGATGAAGTTTCTAACAAGGCATACATTGTCTTCCAGTACGGATTGATTATTATAGGACAATTGATTGCTGTTTGCCGCTCAGAAGAAATAGGTATATTTCATCTTTGTGGGATAAATAATTTCTCAGTATTAACCAAACAAGTTTTGTGTGTAAACCCATCAAGCGTCTTAACTGTTTGTTTTTTCCTGATCTTGTGATGCTTTTTGATGATGTCACAATTTTAAATATACGGATACGTTTGACATTTGGCGTTCCTTGCAATTTAATCACCGTCGATTAACTGGAATATTTTGGCAAGCCGTTTACTACTGCACTACTGGCTGGTGTTGCAAATCTTCGAATTTAGGTGAAAAAAACGAAGTCTTTGGATGAAACTATTATATTCGCCATGGCGGACGAAAACATGCATGTAGGCATGTTTCTGAGTTTTTTTGTTGGTTTTATTTATCAATTCCTCCTCAGTTTTCGCTACAAAATTATTGGAGTAGATCTTACGCTTCAGGATGCCCCAGAAATTCTCGCCTGGACTCAGCTGGGGGGATTAGCCGACTTGGGTACCACATCGATATTCAGCTGCCTCATCTCCTCCAACAATCACTTCGAGTAGTGGGCCGACGCCAGATTCTGCCATAATACCGCGTCTTTGCCCTGATGGTATTTCTTGATGAACGACGCAACTACCGGTAAGCATTTCGTACTATAAATTTTCCCGTTCACGGCCAGTCCGTAGCGAAAGAAGAGCGGCTTTGACATCCGCTTTTCGCTGATTGTCAGCCACAGCAGCACCTTCTTGGGGAACTTGGTGTGTGAAATGAACTTCACCTCGGAGCTCACTTACTTCGTGGGGGTAGTAAAATACAAAGTGTCCTGCCAGTCATTGCCATCCAGGGTGAGATAGATCTCGTCGTCCATCACCACCACCACGTCGCGATTCGCCGGGAAAATCGAGTTGACCATCTTATTCAGCCGCTGCCGCTGCGTCATTGCCTGCAGCTCCGAAACAAGCGGACGCGACTTCCGCTTCCTGACATGTATGTTCATGTTCACCAGGTACTGTTTGGCCGGATGAATCCGACCTCCCGGCCAAGCGCACGCAGCGATGTAGTTACTTTTCCCTCGGCCTTCCTCTTTAGCCTCCTTTGGAGCTTCTTGTCGCTCAGGGTCGTCGACCGTCCGGAACTGGGCTTTCTTTCGATGCACCGATTGTTGTCTAATAGTGCCAAGATGTTGTAGATACCGAAACGGGCGTATCCGGCGTCCACAAAGTGCCGCACGATGTCCGTTTTCGACGCGGCGGGGTGCCGTTCCTTGAACGCGCACACTTCTGAACGGAGTTGCTTCACTGTTTTTGCCATCACGGTTAGAGTTCGACTGATAGAACTGTCAAGTTTTGTCTGCTGACTCATGGGCTACTATGATTGATGCTGCATGGGTAGTTTCGTCAGTGAGGGTGAAAGTAGACCCATAATAAATCGGCAATTTTCGTTCATTTTTTTTAACGCAAACGTTACTGTATCCTCTGGGCCACATTCCAAAGGAAAAGCCTGGTCATCGGCATTCTCAATACAACAATGGCTAGATATCAGCCTGCCATCGACATCAGTAGAATCTCGGCGAAGGAACTGAACTTCAAATCCGAGGACGACGGGTTCGATTCACTGTTCAGTCAAGGTGATCTTCTCTCGACTCCCTCAAATATTGAGTATCATGGTGTTTGTCACCAGTCTTGATAACAATCATGCTCGTTAAGATCAAAAGCGTGGATTTTCAGGCAACATAACATTGACTAGCTATAAGTTACATGAGAAAATAAAATGATAACTCGTGACAACAAACGTAACCAGAAGAATGAACGTTTGAATTTGAAAAACCTTACACAGTTGTTTCCTTTGACTCATGATTGCCACAGAAGGTCCTCATTTTGGATCACGACTACGTTTCCATAAAAGTCTGTGTAAAGACGATTAAACATAAATTGTAAGACGAAAGAAAGGTTAAAGGAAATTTTGAGACCAAAACGGTTAATTTTATGATGTAATTGTCAAAGCTGTACACTCAAAAAAATCGACACGTTGTTTTCACGTGAAATTTCACGGAACTTCCCCCTGAACACGTAACCAAATTTTCTTCAATAAAATCAGGTAAACATTGCGTGCCAGTGAATTGTACGTTAAAAATCACGTAACATTTATGTAATTTTCAAGTAGAATGTGAATTTACGTGGAAATCACGTAGCTTTTACGTGAATTCCACGTGTTTATTAGTGGTTTTTTTCAGTGGACGAAAATTACGTGCATTTCACGTGGATGTGAAGTGTCGATTTTTTTGAGTGTAGCTAATAATTTGACCATTCCGAAAAAAGTCACAGTACAAAAAAATCGTAAATTATACAACAAATTTACTATCTTAAAATGCAAACATATTTTTTCATATGAAATCCCATAATGTTTGTTTAAAACTGGCGGTTAATTGCTCGTGGAGAAATGAAAAAATGAATGATGTCTATGTTTTTTTTATTTAGTTTTTCAACCTACCTACAATGCATTTATTTAAAAATTTATCGTAATTGTATAGTAAAAATTTTATTTTTTTATCGAGTAACTGAGTTTTTTTTCACACCATTGAATATTTTAGCATTGTTTTCGGCACACAATCGAACAAAATAAGGAAATGTTCAGGCTCCTTGAATTGTTTTTGCATTATTATATAGCAGGTAAAGCTATTCTCCTGTTGTGTCAGAAAAATTGATATTCTTTTAACTCTTCTTCTTTTCCAATTGTTCGCCCAATTCAGAAACTCCTTTGAATTTTTGATTGTATATTCACGTGCTTGGGTCAAACTTGCTCTAATGGCCATATGTTTTAACGCACTTCAAATGGCATCAAAAGGACCTTTTCAATGGGATATTGCGGCATTTGGCATTTGGACATCAATTTCATACTTTGATTTGAATTTACAAAGGCTTGAAAATTTATTTCGGTTCTCATACTGTAATGCACCCAATAATTTCTTTTGTAATCTATTTATGGATAAAAAAAATAACAGCAACTGAATCATCGTCATCGAAACAGATTATTTCAAATGGATGAATTGTAGTTTGTTGTACATTCCAATGATGAGATGAAACTTCGTTCTGCGATACAAAGGAGTTGTTTTCAGAAAAATCACAAACCACTTAAAACTCTCCTTCTAAAGGGTGTTCCGATCAAAATTTGGTCAAACAGTTAGGTGTGTGAGTCGATCAAAGTTTTTATTAATAACTCAAATGCCTTTTCTTTTTCAAGATCAGGTAATACAAAATACAGGAGAAATATTCATCTCAGATTCCTTTTTACCGAACGCAAATTTTCGAGTCTTTCGTTTAACACCTGCCGTAAGATTTTGTACAGTCTCCTTGTCCACTTTATTCGCCGCATAACGCCCGTTTGCCTTGAACTGTTTCTCGCTCACGACAGCTTTTTGAGTCTTCTTAAGGTTCCGCTTGACGATCGCCCAATATTGTTCGATTGGGCGGAGCTCTAGCGTGTTGGGAGGGTTCTTGTCCTTTGGCACCATTTGAATGTTGTTGGCAGCATACCACTCCATGGCCTTTTTTCTGTAATGGTAAGATCCCGAATAAAAAAGTATTATAGATTTACAACAAAATGTATTGTAACCATACAATTGAATCAGTAATATGTACAATTGATCGTATTGTTCGCGACGACAAAATAACATTAGGACTTACTGTTTCAACAATAGAAACTATTGTAAATGGAGATATCAACAATAGAGTAAGGGGGTTGTTATGTATCTTAACGATACAAATTATCACTTTTTTGTGAGTAAATTTGAGTTGATAACTATTAATTGTATTGTTTTACAATTGTTGAAAATTCTAGCATATGGGATGCATAGTAGATCTATTGTTATAACAATGTGTATTTTTGAATTGTCTAATACATGAACAATAAAATTCATGGTCGGCAATAAATTTTGTTGTTATTGTATATTATTTAATTGTAATTGTATTGTTATTTTTATCCGGGATGCCAAATCCGGCCAAAATAGAACGGAACAATTGTGTTGCTTCAGGAAAGGCAGTAGACGTTTTGTAGGCACTCGTAAACGTTGCTCTTTAAGTCACAGGTACAGATGGCCTGCCACACCAGATATTTCTTCGTGAAGTTTGACAGTTTAATGTGCTTGAAAATATCTGCCACCTTTCCCCGTTCAGTTGCCGTATAAAATTCCTGTCCAGAAAGCTGTGTAAAGTCTGCCTTGACGTAAGTTTCATCGTCCTGTACCACGCAATCAAACTTCGTCAACATCGTCGTGTACAACTTTCTCGATTGTGCTTTGGCCGACGTGTTTTGTTTATCGTCGCGATTTGGAGTCACCACTTTCTTGTAAGTTGACAGTCCAGCACTTTCTTCTGCTGCTTCTTTGCGACATCCAGGACGGAGAGGTTGGGGCTCCGCTCGAAACAGCGGGCAACTCTTTTTGTCGTCGCTGTGGCCTCCGGGTTTCGATTTTCCCCAGATCCAGCTTTCCTGGCTGTCGACAAACGTTCACCGAACACTTTTAATATGTTGGTAACAGTTGATTTAGCCACATTCAACAAATTTCGCCAACTTGGCATGAGAGTAGTTTGGATTTTCGCCATGTACGTGCAAAATTTTGATGCATTGCTTCTCTTCCTTCGATGACATTTTCATAACTGAAGTGCTCATCACAAAATCAAATGAGGGGTGTGTTTAAGTCGACCAAAATTTGTTCGAAACACCCATTACTAGAATCGTAAATAAATTGCATGGATTTTGAGTGAATCCAAATACACTAAGCTCGAGCCCATATACAAGTTTAGTGCTCTTAGCTTGCCTCTGATTCAACATAATTAGAGTATAATTACGTGCAAACATTTCCAAATTATTTGAACTAGTCGATCATCCTTGATTTACTCTCCAGCAGTGACCTTCATACAGTTTTATTTTTTATTCCTTTTATTCTTTACGGCTAGTATGCTGCTCAAAAGTAATGTGCATTAGAATAGGACAAGTAATGGTCAAGAAATGCTTTTACTATCGGAATTACTTAACTTGTATGCAGCTGAAAAGGAAAGCAAACTTTGTAACGTTAGTAACGCCTGCCCATGTAATCTGAACGGGACTGTCACTTTTCCTTGTGGAATAATATTTCTTTGATTATCCCGCAAGGAAAACTGACATGTCACCCATATTGGAGCAGTTGTCAAAATTACTTTGGAAAAAATTGTATAAAATACTTCAGGTCTTTCTTTACTTGCCAGCTGCATACTAGGCTTTATCATGTAACCCAATAATGTTACGCTCCGTTCATTACCGCAAATTTAACAATCAGCGTAACATGCCGGATTTACTCGGCTATGGAAAAAAATTGTTAGTTTTCCCTCTGATCCCTCTGGAAAAACTGAACAATTGCAAAAAATGTCGAATTTTCATTACGTGAGTGTGACATTCAATTGGAATTGTAGCGGCTGCCGAGGTCAGCTGGTTGTCAAATAAAACAAACAACATGGAACAGATTACAGCTCTTCTCACCTCCCTTGACGAACATCACAATGATGGGGACCTACACACGATGTTTCAGCCATAACGAGATAATGACACCGCAAAGCCAGTAATTAATGTAATGATTGCTTATAATTGAATGATGCCTCTGGCAGACGATTTAAACCAGATCCATCCGATCGAGCGGTCCGAGGAAGGTGCTGAAGCTGATGCAAAATGCGATTTGCTGGCGGCAGTATTGATTCGAATCACACGAACAGTACCTACCACTCGTATTGTGCGATTTGTTCTCACCTTCTTCCGAAATGAATAATGATGCGCTTGACCAGTCGGCCGCTCGATTTGGATTGAAGGTGTTGATTCCTCATCGCCAAGTCCCCCGGCAGTGACGGCACCAAACATGTGCCAAAAGCCGTTTAAGCTCATCAAGAATCATAGATTTTAGCTTTGCGGTAATTGCCGATTATATCTTTGCGGAATAGGTCCCATCGTTCACGTTGTTATGTGAGTTTTTTTTTCTCCCTCTCTAATTTGCCCTTTCATCGATATGGACTGCAGCGGTGGTAGAGCTGGAGTTTATAGCATTGCTAAGTGATCTTTTAGCAAGGATAATCTTTCTGGCAAATAGTACGCTAAATAGCAGCATGCATGGTCGAGATTCACTGTGGTGAAGTCATCATGGCCCACTGCCATCTGCCCGGAGGGTGATGCATGACTTTTGGGGCAAAAACTTAATTAGATACTTGCGGAGGTCTGTCACGCTTTCTTCAGATTCAGCGTTAGTTTTTGTTTGGCTGTTTAAGGACTTCTAGCAACGAAATGGATTCTTTTTTTTCAGCTACTCATATTTAATTGCTAGCTGAAAGTGCGTCTGATAAAAGTGTACAAAAAAGATGAGTCAATGTGGTCAAGATCATGTCGTGCTCGTCAGCCAAACAAGACTTCTAAATTAGTACGAGATTACTCAACAGCGCTACTACCTCACGTTTGCACTGGGCTGCTAGTAGTGATGTCGTAGCATTCCGTTAGAACTAATCCATCTGAATCCGCGAGTGGAATGATAATGAGATCATTCGTAATACATGACGCAATCGTTTCTTGCAAAGCCGTCGGCAGGAAATCATCACCAAAATTGTCAAGGCAACACTCAAAACAAATGGCGGGAACATTAAATGTCTGCAGTTTAGCTGACAATTCTCAATTGTTATACCTAACCAGATTTAATTTATGTTTTTTCATACGCAGGACTTAGGATTACAAATTTGATGTGAATATGTGATCCATTGCTCACTATAAATCAAAAATAATGGATGTTCAGTGGAGTAATTTTCTTAAAGACAAAATTATGTGTGAGTGTTTGCATTTCCTCCCACTTAAGACATGCAGTGGTTTTTTCTACGATTCTATTTATTGTAAACGAAAATAAAAAAATGCTCGTCTTGTAACCAAGCCTTCAGTAGGTCATTATAGTAGAAGAGCAGGTTTGCCAGGAGTTACTTATACTAAGTTAAATTCAAAGCTGCATATCAAAAAATGGTGTACGATAAACGTGTATCACTTAATGTCATCTTCTATTTTGTCAACAATGCATTGCTCTGTTTGCCATTCGGTTGAGATAACATAAATATGACTTGCTAATTCATAATCAAGTTACTACAACTAATTATGTTCGTAGTGTGGGCTTGCTTTAAGTGCCTCGAGAGCGGGCATATGACAGGTAATGCAAAGGTCTCGATAGGAGCGATCTTTGCTGAAGGTGTGGAGGAAAAGGCCACAAGGCTCGGGACTGCCAGGAGCTTCCCAAATGCATGACGTGCTCCGGGAAACACAGTGCGGGTAAAACAACTGAACCTGAACCACTGTGAGGCGGCCCAGCAACTGCTAGTGTCAGGCAGTTCGCGAGTCGGGAATGGATATTGCAATAATATCTGGCCCATACCGTATCCCTGCCAGTACCGGAAACTGGGTTGCGGATAGGTCCAAGAAGGCGACAATATGGTAGTCAGCAGGTAGTGTCCACCTCAAACGAGGGCTTCGCGGTTGCAAAAGTGAACGGAGTATTCATTTGCAGCTACTATGCGCCACCAAGGTGGCCGGTTGATCAGTTCTCGTGAATGGTGGATCGACTAGTCCGCTGGTAGTAGCGGGCGATTTTAACGCCTGGACGTTAGAATGGGGCAGTCGCCTGACCAACCCAAGGGGCCAGATTCTGCTGGAGGTCCTAGCCAGGCTCAACTTAGACCTGGCCAACGTAAGTACTAGTAGTACCTACCATAGAAATGGAGCGGAGTCGATGATCGACGTGACGTTCTGCAGCCCTAGACGGTTGAACAACTGGAAGGTGGAGGCGGTTTGCTACAGCATCACTCACGGAGCTAGGCAGCACGTAGAGGGAGGAGCTCCCACTCTGTTCGTCCGTAGATGGAGGACGTCGTACTTCGATAATGAAGTATTTAAAGAGGTGCTAGAGCGGGAACAGAGATTGAGCGATACTCAAAATCCTCGAGGGGATCAACTCGTATCAATTCTTACACGAATGTGCGACGCAACCATGCGGCAGAGATGGGCAAAACGGTTCATTTGAATGAGCGGCTCAGAGCCATTTGTCCATTTGAATGAACTGGCTCATTTGAGCGGCTCAATGACTCTTGAAGAAAATTTATCCACCTACGGTGATCTTTAACTCTTCTTACACTTCCTTGTTGAAGGATTATTACTTTACATGGTTTGACCTTGAAGTGCGACGCTCTTTGGGTTTAACCCGAGTTTGGACTCACAATCCATATTCACCGAAACATGTTCCAGTGATATCTCCGGAGCTAGTGTATTGATTTCAATTAAATTCAGTAGGCATTTGTCACTTGGCAGTTGTGTCATCGAGATCCGTCCAGTGGTTGAAAAAAAAGTCATATCTGTCCAGTTTTAGATAAAATCCTCTCACAGGAAACCGATGATGCCGGAATGCACAGCCTTTTCAAAACTATTTGATAGAGCCTGGGATATACGGGTTTCCTTTCTTCCCACCATAGTAATGGGTCGCCTACTCTCGGCATATGTGATTCGGCTAAGTATTTGTCAATCTCTACAAAAGCAGCAACTGACGGATCATGGGAAAGCTTGCAGTTTCCCAACAAGCGCGTCAAACTCCTCCCATACAGATGATCGTTTTTCATCGTGTACTGATTTATCTAATTATTCCACAGATATCTGATCTAATGAAGTCATTCTCAGCTTCGTTGTCAACGACTGATATGCATGATTTACTCGCTGTCTTCTAAAAACCCTTGTTTTTTGAATCAAGGATCTAGTCAAATAGATTGAGCTACTAGTTCATATGACTCTAGTTCAGAAAACCGCTTCGTCAACCCCGCAGTAGGTTGATCACAGAGTTTTCCAATGATTTCTGGAATTGATTTATTTCGCTTTACACACTGACTTACATGTCGAATCATCAATCGAGAAAGAACAGCAGTTTTAGGCAGAGATACAGTTTTTTCGTTAGATATTTCAACCGTTACGTCGTAGAACACTTTTAAAATTGTCAATGTATGTTGGATTGCTATCCATCTCTGAGGATGAGGAAGATTAGAATCCATATGCCTAGATACAATAGCCTCTTAGAGTAGTACACTGAAGATTTATTTTCGTAGAAGCTTACGCGTTTCGTAAACATGGATTTTGTGCATAGAACAAATGTCTCGTATATTGTATGAAACATTCATAATGCTTTTTATCTGGTGAAATGCTATCATTACACCTTTTTGTAAAATGCACGAAATGAACTTCGTGATGACCAGCCAATTGCTGCTTCTCTTTTATACCGCACTCATGCACGATGGTGTTTCTGCTGGTATGGGCGGAAATAATTTATCTACAAAATAAAATCAAAGCCTGTGAGCTATAACTTCATGCTCATTAATCAAAATTGTTCTCACAGTCAGGTGGCCTAGTGATCAACCACGGATTTAGATTCGGCACTTTCCAAATATTCAGGTTCGAACCCATGTCTGAAACAATAAAAAAACGGTTCCACGTGCGCGTTTTTTTGTCAATTACATTTTGAGTCGATAAAGTAGATCTGTCAGTCCTTCATGCAACCACCAGAGAGACGTTTCTTTTAATTTGTGACAAAATATTCGTAGCTCTTTGCTATTGTTTCCGTACAATGTACGAATGTTCTTTTCTATGTCAACAAAAGCTTCGTGCTTTTGACAGTTGCGCGTGCAATTAATTACGAATGTATCGTCATAAAAAGAACAAATCAGTTTCGTTGCTGAAAACAACGAATGGATTAGTGAGTATTACTTTCGATTTTGTAATATAAACTAAAATTAACTTTCAGTGTATCCATCTCATGATTGGATGAGGACAGATTAGAATCCATAAGTGCCTAGATACAATAGCCTCCTTATAGAGTAGTACACTGAAGATTTATTTTCGTAGAGTAGCTTTCACGCGTTTCGTAAACAAGGGTTTTGTGCATAGAACAAATGTTTCGTATATTGTATGAAACATTCATAATGCTTTTTATCTGGTGAAATGCTATCATTACACCTTTTTGTAAAATGCACGAAATGAACTTCGTGATGACCAGCCAATTGCTGCTTCTCTTTTATACCGCACTCATGCACGATGGTGTTTCTGCTGGTATGGGCGGAAATAATTTATCTATACCAAAATAATAATCAAAGCTCTGCCGTGACCAACCACGGATTTAGAATCGGCAAATTCCAAATATTCAGGTTCGAACCCTATGTTCCACGTGCGCTTTTTTTGTCAAGAGTCGATAAAGTAGATCTGTCAGTCCTTCATGCAACCACCAGAGAAACGTTTCTTTTTAATTTGTGGCAAAATATTCGTAGCTCTTTGCATTGTTTCCGTACAATGTACGAATTTTTATTTCTGTGTCAACAAAAGCTTCGTGCTTTTGACAGTTGCGCGTGCAATTAATTACGAATGTATCGTCATAAAAAGAACAAATCAGTTTCGTTGCTGAAAACAACGAATGGATTAGTGAGTATTACTTTCGATTTTGTAATATAAACTAAAATTAACTTTCAGTGTAATCGATCCAGCATAGCATAAGTGGCATTTCAACGATTTGAAACGTCTTGTTTCATCTTTAATTCGGGCATGTCCAATTTCCACTGCATTTCTTGCTCAGAGCATGGCTACTTTGTTTTAAATACTGAACAATCGCTTTGGATTTATGTACAATGACCTTTACAAATATGGAAATGGCTGCTTGGACGACTAGGTTGAGCGAATGCATAAAACTCAATAAATGACGTACCTTGAGTAGTGTGGCGGTTAACTTCCTATTTACTGCATTGGAATGCAAAATACTGTCATTGTGTCCGTGAGATGATGCACAGCCTGTTTTTTGTAAACATGCGTGACGTAGATCTCCAAAAACAAAAATTCACAACAGCAGCAAATCGCAGGGAAGAATGTTTATTTTCGGTAATTGGTATAGTTTTTAAAAGTTTTCGGCTGAAAAATGCCGTTTTGTGCACTAAAAGGGTGCGGACAAAAACTAAACTTGCTTTGTTATCATATCGCTTGTTTTTGGAGTTTTACGTCACTACCCGAAATCATGAATTGCTTACACATTTTTGGTTATTAATACCGACAAACACCCTGCTCTTCGCCACCTGTATAGACCTCATTGTGTTGAAGGTTCTCGGGCGGTGTAATAGCCATGAGAGAAAAAGAACAAAATGAACGAACAACAGGCAAAGCTCAGAAATGAGACAGAGCCAGCGGCTCATTTTGCTTGAGTCGTTCGTGGTTCAAACCCGTTCATAGCGAGCCGTCGTTCAATTTTGAACGCGCGTTCATTTGAGAGCCGCGGTTCGATTTCACAGAGCTGTGGCTCACTCACTCTTTTTGAAGAGCCGGTTCTAATGAGCGGCTCGTAAGCGTTCGCCCATCTCTCCATGCCCAGAAAAGTCAAACCTAGGGATGGAAGGTTGCCGGTCTACTGGTGGACAGAGACGATCGCAGACCTCCGGAGATCTTACCACCGAGCTAGAAGGAGGATGCAAAGAGCGTCATCAGACCTGGAAATATCGGAGCACCACGCGGTGCTAGCCACCGCTAAGGTAGCACTTAAGAGAGAGATAAAGGCCAGTAGACGAGTCTGTGTTCGAAAGCCAACCCGATCCCATGGGGTGACGTCGGGTGGTAATGGCTAAAACTAAGCGCACGACAGCTCCAACCGAGCAATCCCCAGAGCTACTCCATGTCATCATCGGGGGACTCTTTCCGAGTCACGACCAGAGTCCCTGCCCACCCCCCCCACCCTGATGATGGTAGAATCCGCGGATGAAGGGGACGAAGCGACCGTCACGCTTGAGGAAATCACCGTGATAGGCAAATCGTTAAAGCTAAACAAACCGCCAGGACCTGACGGTATACCGAACCTGGCCACCAAGACGGCTATCTCACTGGCGCCTGGAATATTCGGGGCGGCGACGCAAAGATGTCTGGACGAGGGCGTCTTCCCGGACGCCTGGAAAATCCACACTCTAGTACTGCTACCAAAGGCAGGGAAGCCACATGGGGACCCATCGGCATATAGACCTATATGCCTGTTGGACACAGCGGGTAAAGTGTTCTTAAGGGTTATCCTTAACAGATTAACCAAGCACACGTAGGGCTTAGATGGTTTGTCTGATAGATTTCGTAAAGGGAAGTCGACGGTGGATGCAATTCTGTCCGTCACCAAAACGGCTGAAATGGCAATCCAGCGCAAGAGGCGAGGTGTCCGCTACTGTGCGGTGGTCACCCTGGAAGTGTGAAATGCGTTCAATAGCGCCAGTTGGGTTGCTATCGCTGACGCGCTCCAACGTTTTCACGTGCCGGGATACCCGTACAAGATTCTGGGTTGCTATTTCCAGACTCGCGTACTGGTGTACAACACAGAGGTGAGCCCGGTGCTATGGAACACGATGTACGGCTTGAATTTCCGAACGGGGTGAAGATCGTCGGGTTTGCAGACGACATCACCCTTAAGAAAAACATTCATCGAAGAGGTAGAACTAACGGCCTCGCACTCCATTGGCATTGTGGAGGGATGGATGAGTTCCAGGAAACTGGAGCTAGCGCACCACAAGACTGAGGTCACGGTCGTTAATAACCAAAAATCGGAGCAACACGCGACGATTAGTGTAGGTAACTGCACAATCGAATCGAAGAGGTCTTTGAGGTATCTAGGGATCATGATCGACGACAAGTTGTCATTTACCAGTCACGTCGACATACTGCGCCGTACTCGGTGAGCAAGAGGCTCCAAACGTCATAACCTGTACGACGTACGTGCTTGGTACAGAGTCCGTCGTTTTATCCTACCGAAGGAATCGCTGACAGTCGATGTATCGGATGTGGACCACCAGTAGGACCTCCCCAAGCAACACATCCTCATGATTTTATGTTGAGTAAGCTTCTTAATAACCAAATCTGGTCATATAAAAGTATTTTCAACTGTTATAACACTTCTGTGTTACTTGGGTTGTTTAGAGAAACTCCATGAGAAGTTGCTGCAGCGTCCCACACAAGCCTGGCTTTCCCGGGTTTGTTAGGATTTACTACCGGAAATGGTGGTAGATACCACACACGTGGATATTCCCCTTGAATCTTTTTGTCCGTCAGCTTCTGGACGTAATCTTTAGCGATCTGGTGTTTGACCTGCGTTCTTACGACGACCGCTAGCTGCTGGTCGTTTTTCATTCTTCGATCTAAGCATTCCCATCTTTTAGTGCTATTGCTTTAATATCTGGAAGTCGAACGTTATCGTAGTCCGGATTCGTACCATCCGTTCCGATACTTTGTTAGTGATTCCAACAGTAACTGGGCCCTTTGGTCGTCTCGCAACTGGAGAAGTTTATCTCACGGTTCCGATGCTATCAAGCTGAAAGTAGCTGTTAAGAGAACTTCCATTAATTACGTCCCGCAAAAATTAGCTTTTAACCCCCCCCCTACCACGTGACATAATTAATGGACCTTCCCTAACTGCTTGATGAAGGTCTTCCCCGGAGTATTGATTACACTGGCATATTTCATGGAAATGGAAATTTCCGGAATGCGTAGTCCTATCATCTTGGGAACAGCTCCCGTAGATAGTCCATCCGAGCTGCGTTTTGACAGCTATTGGTTCATGTGGCCGACCTTCATGGCTCTTCAGCGGATGACCGAGGTTGAGATTATCTAGACCTTGGGCAAGCATTCTCGTACGATTCATTTAAAAGGCCTGTGAGATGCCAGCACGTTTCTTGGATGTCCGCATACAGCAATGTCTGCGGGTGTATCTCTAGGCTCTGAAAGGTTTGTACGGTAGACAGTTGATACTTTTTCGATGCGTTTTTGCTGCCGGAGATCAGTACACTCACACTTTGTGAAGTGTGCTTTAAACGCTGTGAACCTCCGGTCCACTTCAAACACAGGGGTGTTAAGATCTAGTTCATCAGCCAGACTTTGCTCCATGTTGGAAAGTTCGGACCCATCGTCGATAAACGCGTAGGTTTGCACGGTTTTTGATGATCCGTAGAGGACAGCTGGAAGGATTCGGAAGAGGAGTTTTGATTGGCCTTGATGAGTATTACAGCTCCCATGGTTGTTTCAGCATGCACCGTGGAATAAGTTGCTGTCGTCGGGGATAAGTTGGCTTGCTGTCTTCGGGCAATGTAGAGAAGAGGGTGATGAAGATATCCGTTGGTACCACAAGGTCTCTGTTGTCGGCATGAACCATTGTGTTTGCGCAGGCATTTCCGACACAGCAAACATTCGTGCTTACACTTTGTGACGGTTTGGCTTCCGCCTTTACAGATAAGGCAGAAACTCTCCGGTTCCTTGAGGATTACTTGTTCTGCATTTGATGACACCACTTGGAGCTTACGATCCCAAGATTCACCTTCCGCGTGTACGTTCAGGAAACCATCTTTCTTGTTGGGCGTGGCTTCGAGTCTGCACTAGCCGAAGCCATTACTGCACTAGCATCTTCCGCCGTTGAGTACTTCCAGGTGCTGAAGTCGGTCAGGTTGGGGTTTGGGGTATTCCTGGAGTACTTTGCCAAATCTAGCTTCAAGGATGATGGTAATCTGTCCACTAGTTCATAAAGCAGCGAAGCGTTATCGACGAAATCGTTCACTCCACAGGCTTGAATTGTTGCAACCGTGTTCTCAACAGTGAGCGCGAAGTTTACCACCGATTCTAATCGGTCGATGTTCGGCGACGGTAGAGCTCGAACTTTCTTTACGATCGCTTCCGGCCGGCCGTATATTCGTAACGTGGACATCACGCCTGCTACGTTGGATGGATGGAGGAGTTGGCATCCAACTGCTTCTAATGCCCTTCCTTTAAGACATTTTCGGAGATGCAGCATGTTCTACTCGTTAGAAAATCCACACATTTGAGTGAAACTGTTGAAGACCGAGAAGAAAAGAGGCCAATCTTCCGGATTTCCGTTGAATTCTGGGAGCACCGTTGAAACCGCTTGTCGTGCAGCTAGCTGGCTTCGATTGAGAATGCAGACTGTTCCATCACCGATGGACTACATCGGTTGAGACATCGGATCGAAATGATCACGCTGCATTGGAGTTGATTGCTGTCCTGGAACGAACTGATTGGGTGGCACCAGGATCTCCTCCTAGCGTGCGGAGGTAGCAGCGGCTACACCTGACGACTGGTGATACATGGATGGTTCACGTTCTGGATGTTTTGTCCCGTAGATGGCAGCGGTAGTTGACTCTGTCGATACAGAGGTTGGTCGACGTCTTGTCCGAGGTTCCCAGCGGATTGCTCAGCTAGTCGTTGCGCGTCATTTGCTCCGGGTACAACTACCTCATCAACCGTAAGTCCGGAATCAGCCTCGACTCCGAAACGATTTGTATCAGCCATCCACTGTTCGATCTTCGACGCTTGGTGAAATATCGACTCGCTGTCACTCACAACTGTTGACGACTCACTGCCGTATTCTAGAAGAGCCTCGTATTTCTTCTCCAAGAACTCCAGGTGCTGGTTTCTTCTCTTCTTAGATTGTCTGCAATTGTAATTTCAATCTTGTCATCCTGGATGACATCTCTCAATTCGGTAAAATAATTTATAAAAATGATGGGAAAATAGTTGCGAAGGTCGCCAGAATTAGCCGAATTTATCAACTTTATTGAAGAGAGAGTTATATATTCTTTCAGTAATTCACTATACTCCTGAACACATGTACAATTTCCACTATCACTTTCACTACACCTTCTATGATGATCCTGTTTTACCGTTGTATTTTGAAATAAATTTTCTTGAAAAAACCTCTTGGCTAAATACAAACACGTCAATTCTAGAGCGTGACCTGCTTTGATCTACTGCATGTAGGACCACTTATCTACTTGGTGTACTTTAATTATTGAATAAAGTGCTACAAGTTCATCAAGTCAAAGTGAGTGGCAGCAACCCTGGAAAAGACAGCTGATATAACATCATCATGATCAATGCATAGTTGCAAAGAAAATTCTATAAAACTCGATAAAACAATGGAAATCCTGTAACACAATCTTACACACCCCTCTAGGGTGTAATCCCATAAGACTCACCATTCCTTGTACGGAGGAGACGAACGTTCTCACACCCGACACCAAGTGAATCACCCCGGCTCTCCCGACTCATGTTGATTTCTCAATCTATCCGACCAATAAACACAGCTTCACCACACCCCCACAGTTAAACGTCTCAGCCATAGCTCATCCGGCTTAGAAGTATTACCCCGTCTCTTTTTGGAAAAAAATCAATAATAACTCACACGGACTCACGCAATCGCACCCGGTCCTGATCATTCGCGGAAGAAACCACGTCGTGGCGCCCTCGCGTAGGAGTTACCGTAGTAGGCTGACATTCAGAATGTGACTGACGGATCTGCCGACAAAAACGATGACAAGATTGCCAGATTAAAAGGTTGCTCGCATCTAAACGAGCGCACTTTGCTGCTGGGATTTGCATAGGTAATTGAGGGTTCAAAGGCGCGCGCACGCATTCGGACTCATCATTCAGCTCACATAAACAACTGCTGGCGTGCGGTCGGTCGGTTGCTCAAACAAATGGACTTGAAGTTAGTCGGAGAGAAAGAACGAGGCACTAAAACGTGTTTTAACGGATTTTAAGTTTTACGAGTTGTGTGAGAGTGAGTTCACCCGATGCTTTGTCTCTCAGTCAGTTAGCGAGTCGGTGTTTACATTGCCATTCGTTAGTGCATAAAATCATATGTTGACTCACATGTTGACAAAATGCAAATTAGTATCGTTTAGTGTCAACACTCGTTTCGACTGTGATTGCCACAGACGGGGTTAAGGTATTGAAGCGTTCAGAGAGTACCGTGCCTCCACCGAATGGGATTTGGCTTGGTGCATGGATTGGGGGTTGATGTTGCATTGTTGCTCTTCGCATTGGAAGCTTTTATTCAGAGATACTTTCGGTTCTTCGTTGTTTAAAATAGACAACGTGAAGTGAAGCGAATCTGAAATTACTGTGAATAACCGTTGGATAGTGACGGCACTTCTTAGCAGGATCATCGAGGATCACCAGGCAGGCCAAGGCTTGTGTGTCGTCCGCTGTACACAGAAGTCATCTACAAATCATGTGAACGTTGCTACACCGATTGTGCAGTTTTTGATTATTATTATTTGCCAATACAGGTATACCTCGATAGTACGTACATCAATTTTCTCACTTCAAATCGCAATTGCACAAAAACTACAGTTTGATCTAAAATCTAATACAACCAAAAGAAAGAGCAACCTTCTGCCCTTTCTTTTGATTGTATTCGATTTCAGATCAAACTGTAGTTTTTGTGCAATTGCGATTTGAAGACATCAAGTTGATGTACGTACTATCGAGGTATAGCTGTATAGGGAGAAGTATACCGATAAAAAGAAACATTGAATTTTCTGCGTTATCTAATGCAAATAGAAGGAATGCTAGATTGGCAGAAAAGAGAAGTATGAAGAGAGAAGCAAGTGGTAACAAGATTGAACAGCTCAAGGCCATAACTTAGCTCCATTTCATCGTTTTCAACCACAAAAAGTGTACCAAACTAACACCATGGTAACGCTTTGATAACTCAGAATATTATCCTTTCGTTGAACCAAGGTACAAATGGTTTGTTTTTTAGACAGTAGACGATAGATTCGTGGTAAAGCATCAACAGTGGATAAGATCTAATTGAGTAGAATTTTTTTCAACGACTTATAGTAACTTCACTTATAGAAACCGTATTTTCAATATTAGATAAAGATATTTTCTAAAATGTTCTAAACCAAAAAAAACCTCTTTAGTCAGTCCACACATTTGGAGAGTAATTATAGACGAAAATTTCACTGCTGCTTCATTCATAATTTTCTTGATAATGCAAGGTGTAACGGCTGCAAGGAAATTTTAACATTTTTTTCAGCTACAAGTTGAACACAGATATAGCTGAGAATCAATTTTCTCCGTTAAAATCAGGATTTTTTGACTAGCTATTGACGAAGTTTACACTGAGATAAATTCAATAATAAATACTATGATTCCTACGCCAAATGTTGGCAATTTGAGCAAAAAATGATATCGATATGTAAAATAATATACTTCCTATGTCTATACATAAACACTATGTGTGGCCGCACATACTTTTCATTTTACATACAAACATTATTTGTTTTGTCTGTCTTGAGTTTCCTGCTTTTATAAAATTTGGAACGCAGGAACTTTATGTGGAATTTTAAATGGGTTTTCACCAGTAAATTGGAGTGGTTTATTTGATGTACAATTCTAGAAAAATACTCAAAAAACAAAATCGCGCAGTGAGCAATTTTTATCAATTTCTGAATTTTAAGGAAACAAGGATATAAATTTGACGCGAAAATTTTATAAATAAGTTGACTCGCTTATCCGGATACTTTCAACATAATAAAGGAAAAATGAATTCTAATCTCATCTAATCTAATTTCACACTAACGCAACCATTTCTTGAAAACATCCTGGAAAATGATGGTTTTTTGCATACATCACTGCGTAGCATGTGCCGCAGAGAGGATCCCAAGAAATAGAGCAATTCCAGAAAGATCTAAAATCGCTCTGCTATTTTGAATTGAGGGATGGAAGAAAGCGTGGACCTAGAGTTAAACAGTGTGATCATTTGTATTTTATCGTTGGGAGCACAGATGCTAGAAAGATTAGTTTATGCTCCTTTTGTCTGAGGGTGAACTAAAAGCCTGGCAATAATTGCCAAGGTTATAGCGCTTTATCTCGTTCACTGAATTTTGAAAGTGATGTAATGAAAGAAAGTTGATAACCGGGCAACCTAGCAGAATAGCAAATACAATTAAAGCAAACAAGCTGAAATAAACTACATATGATTAAGATTATTGCCCAAAAACGGAAACTTAACAAATCCACAAAAAAGGAAAAAAAACGAAAAAGGAAAATTGCATTCTTGATTCCTACAAGGCCCTAGATAACTCCCTACATCTGTGCAACAGAAAATGAAGGATCAAAATCAATTTCAGCTTTTGAGTCATCAAACTTGTCTGGATAAAGAAGGAAAAAAAATTCCAGCAGAATACGTCACATGTTCCCTTCCAAAAAAACATAAAAAATCAGCCTATCTCTTCAATACTATGACGTGGATTAGATGGGCTAAAACTAACGAGGATACAAAAATCTGAAGCTGAAAATAGCATAATAAATACTGCGAAGCGATGTTACAATACAAAATGACAACAAAAATTATATCTGAACTGTCTGCATGCCTGCATACTATGGTCCTGTCGCAATTGTAGAAGAACCTGCATTATCATTGCCACGAAGAAAAAAAAACAACCTAAAACTATTAAACAAAACCTGGGAACTCCATGGATGATCCGATACTACAAACCGTATAAAGAATATACCCATTTTGCGTGGTAGGATAAGATTTCAGCATCCTACTTTACCGGTGTTGCGCTTCCTACATCGCGTTAGTGGAACTGCCTCCTTAGGTATAGCTGACGCAATACATCGTTTCTTACTCGGCCGATGGATGCCAGGACACTGTATAAGCCGCACCTCCTTGGTGGACAGACGCTCGGAACGCTCCTCCTCAATCTAGCTGAAGTCAGAAGGACAACAGTGCCCAGGCTGCACTACCAGCTAAGTACGCACCCTTTAGCTGGCAGTCTTTGTCGTCTCTTGACCCGTGGAAGCATGAGGTAAGAACTTGTGAGAACCAAAGCTATGTTGCGGGGACGCACGCTCTTTTGCAACTTACCATTATGCAGCCCTCAACCTAATATAGGAAAAAAGGAATTGCACAAAAAATACAGGGTGGCAAAGCTTGCACGTCACTAAAATAAATGTTCACAAAAACACAACACACTTAGAAAATTGTACAGTATTCGTTAATTTTTTTACCAAACTTTCAACAGCTGAACGATCGGAAAACGCTTTGAACCGCGTGTCCAGCACCCGGATAGAATAAAACCCACAGGGGATGACTTGTAATTCGGCATAGAGAATGTCTTTGACCATTGCCTTCAGCCACTGCTCCCAAGGCAGCTGGCTTGAACCTCCGCTTCCGCATGAAGATATCCACTAGTTGGAGGTACTTTTTGACGATTTAACCGATTGCACCGACCTCTCAGTAAAAGGAACTGAATAATTTCGCCATCTTCACTCGGTTTTGCGGTTCAGCTTCTTCTGAGCAGTCTGAACCAGCTTTCCTCTGGCTGTTCTTGTCTTCTCTACATGGCTATAGTCTTGTAGATGACGGATTTATTGTATCCCATCGATATGAAATTACTCACGATGGCGGATTTTTTCGGCCTAGAGTGCAGGTGGTAGTAAGAACAAACCATTGAACGGAGGTGTTTGATTGTTTTCGCCATGACTGCTGCCAACTGGCTGACTTTGTTGTCAAGATTTGACTGCGAACAATAAGGTGACAGGTGACAGAAAAATCGGCTAGATGCTGAGATCGGCACATTTTTTTATGATACGTTATAATACTTCCCAAGTACACTAAGGTTTTTCTAGCAAGGTTTAGTTTTGAACGGGTTGTTTTCGGCGGTAGCTCCAGAACGGAACAACTCATTGACCTAATTCAAATTACATTTTACATTTAGGGCCAAAAGTAATCATATAGCAGTTTTTCAAAAAATTCACAATTTTTGGTGTAAATACTCAACATTTTAAAAACTGTATTTCGGCCATTGGTATTACATGCAAAAAAAAATTGAAGCGATTTAAAATGTTTAAGCATGTGAATTTATCAACTCTATTTAGTTTTTTTTACACGGTTCCATATTAAAAGTGGAACGTATCGCCCGTGCAAAAGAAAAACCTTTGTGTATTCTTCACCATTCGATAGTATGATATGCTGCATTGTTATCATTGAAACATAGCAAATTTGTGTTTTCCAATAGGTTTGCACAGAAAAACAAGCAACGCATTGCAAAACAACACCAAACAACAACCAAATCAAATAAAAATAAAAATGAAAGAGACGTGCAACCGAAGTTTCAAAATTTTTTAGAACTGAATAAACTGAGTTTCAACTTTCCATGTAGACCATCATTTGTTTTGATAGAGGGATGAAATATAAGGAGTGTATCGAAAATATGCTATCCACAAACCTTCTTTCAAATTATGTTGAAAACCGATATTTTATTCATAAAAAAAATTGATCCTTTATTGTACGAGGTTAAACTTGAACATAATGAAGACCGGATGAAATTTAAGTTATTCCTTCACGAATGTTCGCACTTTGGATCGAATGCTCTTCATCAAGTTCCGGACAAGTGTTGCATCGCATTTTTGGACGCTTGAGCCCAAATTTTTTTGAACTCCTGCATGTTCCCAGCTGCCTTACCAGTCTTCTTGAAGACCCTCTTCACGTTTGCCCAGTAACGTTCGATGGGTCGAAGCTGAGGGCAATTTGGTGGATTGATATTTTTCTCAAAGAAATCTATACCCTTTTCCGCAAGCCAATTGAGAATGGTTTTGGCATAGTGAGCCGACGCTAAATCCGGCCAAAACAGTGAAGGTGTACTATGCTTCTTATATAAAGGCAACAATCTCGTCTGGAGACACTCCAGATAGATAGATATCCGCATTTATAGTTCCGGTAGTGTAAAAAATGATTGACTTCAAACCACAGGAACATATTGCTTGCCTTCCCAGTACCTTTCGACCGAATTTCTCCACTTGAATCGACCTGTCCGCATCGCTCACATCCTCCCCAACGACGGCAGTAAAGTATTGTGGACCTGGAAGGGTTTTTGAGTCCTCCTTTACATAGGTCTCATCGTCCATCAAAACGCATGCATCAGGACGCTGCAAAAGACGCGAATACAATTTCCGGGCCCTTGTTGCTGCTCGCTTCTTCTGTTATGCACTTTGTTTCGAGATTTTCTGCTTCTTGTAGTTATTCAGGTGGTTTCACCTCTTGATACGCGCGATCATTCCGACACTCGTTCCTGCTTTTTTTGCCAAATCACGTATTGACATTGATTTGTTCTCATGATTAGAGATACCAGTTTCTGCTCCAGTTTCGGGTTGGAAGAACCGGGTTTTTTGCCTCTTCCTGGTAGTTCATCCAAAGAATAGTGTTCCCCAAACTTATTAATGATGGTTTTAACACTTGCATGATGAATTCCAAACCGCTTCGCCAATTTTCGCATAGTAATACCCTTCTCACTTAGCCATGTGTCCAGAACCTTAATTTTCACTTCCTTTTCAATACGCGACATTTTGAAAACGCAGAATTTGAACCGCACAAACAAGTAAACAAAAGAAAGCTAACAGTCAAACGCACAGCATGCAGTGTTCAGAGCATAAAAAACCATCACAAATACATGCGTACAACGCAAATGTATGTGGATAGCTTATATTCGATACACTCCTTAGAACATGCTGTGATTATGTTTATAGAAGAAACAATGACGGCAATTGGAGAAGTAATGTTAAATGCTAACTTGTTCAACGATATTTGAATTGACTTATTTTTTTAATTTCATATCACCTTATAATGTTTTGTCTTTTCACATCCTCATTTGAAGCGGTGGATTACATTTTTAATAATAACTCATAGAGTAAATGAGCTGAAAATGATATTCATCTAGTATAACGTTGGCTTAGATGCAGTTATCAAGACGTCAGATATTTACCTTGATCAATCATTCACCTTTTTCGACAATAGTACAATTACATTCAGTTATTACACCGCGAGAAAATCAAGTATTTTGGCTATTCATTCCATGTAATGTACAAATGAATAACAACATAAGTTGCCACAAAAATGGAAGGTGCACTTTCGGTCGTTCCCTTAGATTGAAACTAATAAGAAACCAATAGTGAATTGTGGCATATCCCGCCAGTATCACACATAATGTTAGTGCCTTAATATAAACGTCGAACGACGTGGTAGCGTAAAAAATGAGCAGAATCTGTGATTACAACTGTTCCAACTCCCTCTCACCATCCACAAGGTGGAAAATTTGACCCTCGAGAGCGTCTGCAGCTTGTGGGGTTGTTGCAGGACAATTTTTTTAATTCTTTATTTATTAATTTTATACTATTTTACATTCATATATCCTAGGTGCCTTCTAAGTAATTAACATTTCAACCTTATATGCTATGCTTTATGTCTAATTGTGTTAATATTATTTTTTCCTTGTCTATTCAGTGTTTTTAACAGGTTTTTTTTGCCTGTGTGTAAGAAACTGTTGATTTTTTTAAATTATTTCTTTTCTATAGAGAGAATTGATCATTTGATTTTTTTTAGTTTTTTTTTTCGTGGGCCTATTTCTTCACATGGTGACAATCACCGACGCCAGGGAGACGACTTCACCACCAGGACCCTACCTATCGACTCATGACTATGAACCGGGACCAACGGTTTTATTTTTTTTCCGAAGGTAGACATTTGATTTATTTCGTTGGACATTTCTTGTAGAGTTTCAATTGTTGAAATTCAATGTAATTCAGTAGGACTGAACCAGGGCGGCAACTTCTAAACCATTTTTAGAACTTCGTTCTGAATCCTTTGATATGCTATTTTCCTAGTAACTAGCGACTAGACCATAGTTAACACAGTATAAAGCGTGGTCCAGTCTAAAAAAGTGTTTGTCAATATTAGGGACTGTTCATAAACCACGTAGACCGAAATTTGACACTTTCAAACCTCCCCCCTCCCCATCGTAGACTTTCGTAGACTTTTTACAATCCCCCCCCCTAAAGTCTACGTAGACTTTATGAAATTCATTTTTTTATACTTTATGGAAAATGTTCTACAATATGTGACTCATGGCGGTTTGAGAAACGGTTTAGTGAAACACAACTCAAACAATCATGTTATTCAGTTATTAATTTTAATTTTGTTTCATAAAAATATAAAACAACAATCAATTATGTAAATGCTAATGATGCCCTACAGCTTGGCTGCTTGAACCGATAATTTAAGTTCATCAGTGGAAGTTCCCTAGTAGCACACATGTTGTCATTAAGTTGAGAAAACATAAATATGCTTTTGTTAGTAATCATCAAGTTGCTGCTACAGAATTATGGTC
>JASCZW010010403.1:0-36890 GCA_034211315.2 Aedes japonicus
TGCTTCTAATTCCTTTAACAGTCGCTTGGAAAAGCTTAAAAAAATTTCGTCGAGGATCCACACTGTCCCGTTGTGCACCAGTGTATCCCTTACTACATCCACCACCGGTCCCAGAAATAGGAAAAATCAATTTTCGCCCCGATTGGCGTGCAAATATGTTTCGCCACAACAACAGCAGTGCCAGCGAAAAAAAAAACAATACAAAAGAACCACACTAACCGGGATCGATCAACCGACCGACCGACCGACCACGACCAACCATCTCCGGCTGCACACAAACCAGCTCACCAAAAGATAACAGGAAAATTTGTGTGTTGCCCCCTGCGGTCCGGTTCATTGAGGTTATTTCCAAAATCATCTTTTTCCTCTCGCTCTCGCGTGCACACTCACGCTCTGCCTGCTCGTCGCGACCGTGACTGCTTCCCACATTCAGAGGTAGGTACGCCAAGATTTATTCCTCCATGTTTCGTCGTTCCCCTTCCTTTCCCAAGCAGACGGGGCACACGCTTGACCGTGGTCTCAGTCGCGGTAGGACGATTACCTCATAGCTCTGGGGGTACCTCACGATTCCAAATCAACTCGAAACTTGCGCGCTGTATCAATATTTAAAATGCTCAACCAGGCCGTCGTGCAATAACGTGATAAAAAATTAATAAAAGAAATATACTCGAAAGATTACTACCACCGTGTTGCCTTCGCCGTTTGCCAGGATTCCAACCAACTAACCAACCGCGCCACGCCGGGAGTAGAAATTGATTTGGCCAAAGGAGGCTGAAAAATGCTGATGACTGAACCCCGAAGTGTGCTGCCGGTGGGGCGGGGTATGTAAATGCAAGGGACCGTCAGCAGCAACGAATACCGGTTCATCGCCGCTTGGTGCCACATTGATTGAGTTTATCATTCTGCCATAATCTGACTGATTCTCGCACTTTGCGCTCCTGCCAGTGTGAGTGAGGCACGCACAAGTTCTCCGGCTTTTCATGGATGACCCAAATTGTTCGGCGATGTTGACCCTTTCTACCGGATCTCGTGACTGGATGGGTCGAAATTGCGTTAGGGAAGCGAAATTCGGACGATTTACCGTTGAGTTTGGTGGCCAAAAAATCTGTACACTTGATGAGCGAATCAAACCAATCGTAAGCTAACTAATCCTTGAAGTAAGCAGAATGTCGAAACGTTCCTTGCGATGGTAATGAAAACACACTCTCACACTATTATCTCAAGCCGTTCCTTTTTTCACTCACTATAATACGCAATGAAAAGCACTTAGAGTCAGTGTAGATGTATTGTATTTATATTGATAATCTCAGAAGTCAATGTCAAGGGCGATATCAACTCATTATGCTTCAATGACTACTCGATTTTTTATTACTCATTTTATGATCATCAAATATCAACAAGTTATGTTCAATTCAACCAAAACGACTATTTTCAAAAGTGTCAATCGCAGAGCCTTTTTGCCCTTTATCATCTATAATTACAACTAGCAGCAATTGTAACCTATCGATCTGAGTCTTAAAAATTACACATCATGTTCGATAACAGAAGAAACAAATATTGTTTCTTCATTAGATTCTCAAATTAATCCCCACCTAAATGAAAGTAAATATTGATATTGACAACAGCACAGGCGAAAATGAACATCCATCGACGAATGAAAAAAAACTAACTAAAGACTTCGAAACACACCGGTTGCTCTGGTCAAGGAATACTGTCATTTCAAAATTACAAATTCAGGAAAACAGTTGGTCTGTCCGTTAAGGTTGTCTTCATGTTCTGCTCCTTTGAGAGCAGAAGATGAATTCGACAAAGATTTTTCGTTAGGGCTTAACTGACAAACGTAAACAATGGCTTCTTCCGAAAAATGTCTCGTGTCACAAAGGCTACCCATGTGTGCCTCCAATTCTATCGGATAGGCGAACTCTTCCTCTTCGAAATGATCTTGGTGGATTGATAAGGTGAGTTGTCAATGATGAGTAATTCGCGGAAAAAAGCCATTGTTTACGTTTGTCAGTTAGATCCTCATGAAAAATATTTGTCAAATTGCTTTTTACCGGCACTGATTTTAAACAAACTACACGCTCGTTTGTAGTTACTCAAAACTGAGAAGAAAACGGCTCAGTTTCGTTTAGAGTAGCTATAGGGTTACTAATTTCTATTAACTAGGTCACGTGTCAAAACATTACTCTGTATCGAATTTTAGCTGATAAAACAACCTGAGTAAACGCTACCCATTCCCTTTAGAACCTAATTCGCCCCGACGCGTCGGAGTGTTTTTAATTCTAAAATTTATTTATTTTTAATTCATAATTTATTTTATTTTGTTACTACAATTGATTTTTCCAGATCGTCCGCACTGGGAGAGTTTAACGGCGATCGTCCGACGGGACTCTTGTAGTATTGGTGACACTGCTTTTTCCGAGCAATTTAGTTCTCCCACATATCCCGGAACAAAGTTTCAACAGTGCAGATGTGTCAGCTAAATCCTTTTAAGTATCGATTTTTTAGTTCCATTATCATGAAAAAAAAAAAATTTCCTTATCTTTGACCATCAAAACAGTTTCCAAATCCATTCCCGATGTATCGACTAAGGCTTGGACTGAACCACGTTTTTCGCTTGAGACAGTTTTATCATAATTACTCTATTTTTATAAGTATAGCTCTTTGACAATCACAGTAGCATATACTCAGTTTCCTTATTTCAAGTTGCTCAGTTTTTGACAAATTGCGTGGAAAAACGAAACTCAGTGAAAGTAACGCTATTTAGAGTAGATTTGACCGAGCGTGTAAGGTAGATCGAAGTAGGCGGCTTAATGACGGAATGTTTTGTTTCTGATTTTGCTATATTGTTTATTGGACGGTAGACAGAAAAAAAATGCAATTTAGTGTAACCAGTAATGACGGTAAAATGCGTTCAGTGACTCTAAATTCATCCATTCTAGTATCTTTAGCCTTTAAAATTTAAATGATTATTCATAGAATCTTCTTTGACTCAATCAACCTTGGTATCTTCTTTTAAATTTTCTATTTTGCCTACACAATAAACCATTTTCAAGACGAGTTATTCACACTGAATATTGCTAAATAGCAAGAAAATAATTTCGTTTGTTAGAAATCTAAATTTTGGCTGCCTCAGTTTTAAATAATAATTGCAGACTTAGACGATTGCCAAACGTGACGATATCATCAATTGTAGTTTAGAATGAACATGACTTAGACGAACATGTTATACTGAACTAAATGTTCAGAAACAGAATATTAACCGATGACAGTCGTTTCTGTCGATAGTCACATGTAGAAGAGGACTGAATGTATGAGCTTAGTGTTCAATATGAAAATATATGGAGATTTTTTGTTTTTCGTTTTTTACTGGAAAACTGGAAACTTTACTACCACGAAGGGATAGAACACAACGTTTTAAAATCAAAGCAATTCAACTCACATAGTTCCATTTTCATTCCTCTGGATTGAACATCAGCTATTTATTGGTACCTGGAAGCGTCTGCGCTAACGCCTTAAAGGGTGTCCCACATCAATTTGCATCACGGGAAAAACGCCGTAGAAAGTTATCCATGGGGTATTTTCTCTTGTAGTTTAAAGTGCTTTTTTTGCTGTATTTTTATCGCGGTCAGTTTTTCAAAAATTGAAAAATATGGCGTCACCCGAAGAGCAACTTCGTGAATTGATTTTGCGCATGATCCTGAAAGATCCTTAAACCTCTCATCGGGACATCGGAAAACAACTCGGAATCGTGCAGTTAACGGTGAGTCGTATGATTAAACGTTGCTACGAAACTCTGAGCATCAAACGGAAGGAGAAATGCGGTCAGAATGAATGTTCTATTAGTGATCCCAAGCGTATCGCAAAAGCGTTTAAGCGGAATCCCAATGTTGAGTCTGTCCAATTTTTTCATTCAAATCGTGACGCATGGCATAAAATACGGCGGAAAAGTCACAGGCCCGGAAACTGTACACCCAGCTGCTGACGAAGCCTCCTTGTCTCATCATGGATGATGAGACATACGCCAAGGTGGCCTTCCGGCAGCTTCCGGAGCTATTGTTCTTCACCGCCCAGCACAAGTTTGATGTTTCAGAGGAAGTAAGGACGCAGACACTTTCATAGTTTGATAAAAAATACTTGATGTGGCAAGCGATCTACTCATGTGGCAAATGAAGTGCGCCGTTTGTGATTCCCGGAACTATAAACGGGGAGATTTGCATCAAGGAGTGTCTACAGGTGCGTCTGATTCCTCTGTTGAAGCAACGAGCATCTATCTTCTGGCCGGATCAAGCTTCGTGCCACTTGCAAATGTTGTCCTGAAGTGGTACGAATCCAATGGGGTCACTTTCGTACCCAAGGCCTTGAACCTCCCCAACGCACCAGAACTAAGGCCCATCGCAAAATACTGCGCTATTATGAAGCAGGCACTACGGAAGCATCCCAAAGAGATCAAATCTGAGGAAGGCATAAGGAAGAAAAAGTGGGTTCCCGTACAGAAGAAGCTGCAGCAAGATGTTGTACAGAGCCTAATGAGTGGAGTTGAACATAAGGTGCGAGCGTACGGTTATGGTACTGAAATTTAAATAAATAAATATGCCATTGTTGTCTGAAAGTTTGAAAAGCATCGGTCAACTAGGTAATTTTCTACAGCGTTTTTTCCGTGAGGCAATTAAAGTGAGACATCCTTTAGATGGAAATTTGCACTGCAGACATAATTTTTAAATTTTCTGTAAATAAAATTTGACACCCACGGCTTAAAAAGTATTGAATAAAGCCCAAAGTAAGTACAAAACTACGTTCGATCGATTTTCAACTTAAATTTCCTTTACAAACTATCATACAAATGTGTACGCTTTTCCTCTCCTCTTTCTGCTAGTATTTTTTGTTTTGTTTTCTGAAAACTCAGTTTTGCACAAAATGCCGTCAAAACAAGAAGCATTTCGCGAGAGCCTTGTACATAACATACGAATAGCTCAGAAATCTCGGCAGAAAGTATGCGGTACCACATTTTAAAAGCGAAAATGTCGCGGCTTCAATTGTGTACTGTATCCTAAGGTCCCCAAGAACTACTCGCAAGCAAGGTAGTGGAAGACCAGCTAAAATTATGGACGCAAAAAGACTTCGTTCTCGTTCTCGTGCCTTCAATAACAAAGACTCGCTGAGCTAACAAGATGCCGCAAAAAATATAAACTGTTCTAGCCAATATATCTGCCAAAAAATTATGAGATTCGGAATAAAATTCTGAGAGGAGACAAAAGCCCCTGAATACACTGAAATACATATTTCGACGATGAAATCTCAACACCGCTGGTTGGTAAAAAAAATAGTCGGAAAAAGTTTTGTTTTGGACGACGAAAGTAACTTCCCTATTTCGAATACGTACATTCCTGGAAACGATCCATACTATTTCAATGATAGTTCGACTATAAAATATAAACATAAGTTTGACTAGGAAGTGACGATGTACATTGCCATTTTCAAGAGAGGTATTTCAAAGTCATGGTTCAAGTTCTCTAGTCTTGCTACTATACAAGATGTGTACCAGACCGACTGTTTGAAGAAAATTTTGATCTCGTTTCTACAAAAACATCATGCAGATGGGCAATACGATCGTTCCTAAATAACCATTCGATCCCATTTGTACCCAAAAACCTTCAACACATCAAATCTGCCTTAGTGTCGCTCAATCGAAGATTTCTTCGGGATTCTGAGCTCCTTGGTGTATAAAAATAATTGGAGAGCCACGAATTGCAAATCACAGGAGATGCATTCGCAACTACGACATGAACGCCGTTATTGACAGCTTGAGAAAGAAGTACCAAAATTTTAATTGCCACCCGTTATCGGTGCAGAACATATCAAGATGAGCCCGGACAAGTTGGTCAATTGCCTGCATTGACTGATAGTCAGAGTTTGATATACCGATCAGCTGCCGGAGCCGTGGAACGCTGGTGTTATGTTATGAAATGTGACAAACTTGAAAATTATCGTGCAATCACCGTCCTTAATGCCGCCTATAATGAACTATCTCAAATCATCTTTCAGCGATTGTCACCACTTGCAAATATATTCGTGGGAAGTTATGAGGCCGGCTTTATTTAAGCCGATCTAAAACGAATCTTCAATTCTATTAATCGACTTTAATGCCACTTATGATACAGTAAACCGAAAAGAGTTACGGAAGATCGTGGACGAAAACGGCTTTCCGGGAAAGCTGACAAGACTAATCAAGTCTACGATCGATGGAACCCAGTGCTGTGTGTGAATATCGGGTAGATTATCGGGTTCATTCGAATCCCATAGGGGGCTTCGTCAAGATGATGGAATCTCATGCCTCGTGCCTTCTACGGGCTCCATGAGCAATTGCGGTCCAACAGACTTAGCTCCAGTACGAAGTGTATCCTGTATAAAACTCTAATACACTAGGATGTTTTCTACGGGCATGAGGAGGACTTGTGTGCACTCGCAGTTTCTGAGCGAAGAATATTAAGAATCTTCAAACATGATCCATGAACCCGCACAACTCGCTGGTGTTCCCAGTTTTCGTTATGTGGTCAATTCTAGTATGCCTGACTACTATCTTGTAAAAATCGGTGTTCGATGAGAATCTGGCTGGTACAAAATGACGAGGGTCACAAAAAACAAGCTGGTTAGACCAGGTAGAGCAATATTTAGGGAGTACAGGGTGCCCACGGGATTGGAGGGGAGCAGCCATGCACCGAGAATGTTGAAGTGATATTGTGTATCAGGTTATGTTGTTATGACGATATTCCATGAAAATAAATATCTGTTGGTTAAGATTTAATGTGAGTATTGAGATATACCAAAGATACACATACAGTAGACGTTCACGAAAATTTATCAAAACAATGAACATACAATACTATCAAATCTGCACAGCAAACCTGTTAAAACAACTCAGATATTCTCAAAAACTAAAAAATGAACGTTAAATTAGACTGACTTATACTCAAATTTTACTCATTATGTAGAAATTAAACTCACTATCTCCTAAAAAAAGAATGCTTGAATACATATCATACAGTTGTGTAAATTTTTTATGTTACAATTCCTAAACTCAGTTGTTTGTTTGAAATGTGTTTGAGCGGAGTTTATCATTTTTTAAAAGTTTACCTCACTTTCTTCTACAATTATTAAAATTATCTATCTTCTACAGTTTTGTTGCATTTTTCGTGAGTTAATTGTACGATCAGAAGATTCTTATGGAATCTCTTATGGAAAATTTGGTGCTTATGGAAATTACAAATTTACATTTCACGGCTACATTTATTATCATTTGTTATCAGTATCGATTGGCAGCTTAAATTATTGATTTCCGTTTAGGCAATTCAAAAAGCGTTTGAGCGACAACCAGATTCGTGAAAGAAAGAACTGAATTATTTATTAATGTTAACTTATAGCAATAATAAATAGAAAATTTACTAGATAACTCTGTTTGAAAATCCTTGCAATATTCATACTCTAGTAGCACACTAGTTGCCATTCTTTTGAAATAAGATAAATATAACTTGCTAAGTCATAATCAAGTTACTACAACTAATTATGATCGTAGTTTGCAACCTGGTTACCGACCAACATTTCCAAGATGCTCCCAGTCGAATACCAAGCCGGCTTCCCAGGTCTTTGTACTTGAAAACCGCTGTGAATCTCAAGGAAACAATCATCCGTCTCTGCACATTCGTTCTAACCTCTCATATGAGTTGAATTGAGTCTCGATTACAAACATCAGAACAATTTCTAAAAAAAGTCGTTTTAGATATTTCTGGGATTGTGACAACAACTGCTAGGTGGATTGTAGTCACTCTTAATCGAGTATAAAAAAAACAAAAAGAAGGGAATTTCAAATGTTGTTGGATGTAGGTTCCAAGCAAATATTGAAAAGAACTATCATTGCTTTCCATGTAACCAACAATGTTAATTTTCCTCTTTTAGTGAATGCTAATTCAACCCAAATAATACTGTAAATTTAAAATAATGCAAAAAAAAGCTAAATTTTGTTATAAACTGTTAGAAGAAGTTTTAAACCACCTTAGTATGCCACAGTAGATATGTGATTTCCCGTCAATCAAACAAGAGAACCAATACAATGAGAAGGGCAAAACTATGATAAGGACGAAAAGAAAACTTTCTAAATGCATTCATTTAATTAACATAAAACTCATCGGACCCAACACGATCACGTAACATAGAGATTAACACACAGAAAGAAAACAAAAAAACTAAAAAAAAACAGTCACATTAACGACATTCACGGTGGTTGGTGGGCATCATCCACACATGCGGAAAACACCGAGAAACGTCGCTGTCGAAATCTGAAGACAAAAAAAAATAACCGTATAATGAAATTAAAACTTTTCCTTCCCGTCAACATCAAGTCCACCGTAGTAGGCCCCTAGAAAGCATAAAACTCCGTTTGGCCGCCCATCAGTCACTCACTCGTTGACTAACTGACTCAACAGCACAGTATATGTATTCATACACATGAAGAGAGCATAACACCCAGAGGAAGCTGATGGCGATGACGAAACAAATTGAAAAGAAGAAAAAAATCATCAGCTTAGCATAACTATTCAAGCGACCAGCAACATACACTCACAAACACACAGCCAGTCACATAGTATTCAGCCGTGAATCGACGACTTCACTCAGATCGTCGAAAGGGCCACGAAGAAGGCGACACTGGACCAGAGGAAGCTAGAGCTCTTGGCATTATGATAGAAACTAACAACATACTTTCACTGGTCTGAAGCATACAGACATTTCAATTAAAAGTACATACTTTTCAGTGCCGTTTTTTTTTCGTCTACATCAGTCTCGTGATGATTTTTTGCTCCCAGCCCTGTGTGCACATTTCGTCATCTTTCATTCGTTCGGAGGAGCATTTCACTTTCGTTTGAAAATGACAACCAGAGCAAAGGAGGCGGAGGTAGTTCGAGTCTCCTCACGATCGATCGTTCGATCGATGGCATGGCACTCTTCGATGCTGTGTTCTACAAAACCTATGTTAATTTGACTTATTGATTTCTCAGACTTACTTTCTGTCTCGTTGCAGCATGTTTGCCATTCCGTCAGCCGTTCGTCAACCGGCGGCACTGAATAGCATAGCAAAAATGCAAAATTGAAGGGAACTCGATGCGATGATTTAACTCTTCGAGTGACTGCAGATTTTTCCACAGCTTTGCTTTCCTAATTAAATCACGAAATAAGACAGCTGCCCCCACGAATGGGAAAGCAAGGATTGGCGCAGAAAGATTGATGCCCCATCCGGATCGATATTTAAGTTCGTTAGGATTAATTTGTGTGTTTTTTTTTTCTCCGCTTCGATGGAACAGTGGTCCTTTATGGTTCCCGAGCGATAAAGTAACATATAGACCGATTTGTACCAGCCCGCCATCGTCATTTGGACCATGAGCGCGGGCACTTAAAAATAAATTTGTGGACATCAATAAAAGGCGAATTTGACGGGTATCCCCTTTCGTTTCGGTATGTGGATGTGTGAGAACGGGCGAGCGCATGTGAGTGTGTAATGGAAGGAGGTTGGCATCTTTTCCTCACGATCGGGCTTTAGATGGATGGATTGGCAGAAGGGGGTGAATGATGGGGCAGTGCTCCTTCCGATGAAATTTTGGCGTGGTTTGAAGGCATGTAAAAATGCATCAAACCGAAAAAAGGCTCATCGAACAAATGAAGGGATTGGAATTTTGACGAACTGAGAGTGAAACTCCTATCAGGGCACAGGACTGAGCTCAAGTGGTTGTCCCAGTACCCCAGTAGTGGTCGGGTATTTGAAATCGATTGACACAAATCGTGAGAAAGTCATGTTTTAATGTTGAATTGTCTGCCTTTTTTAGGTTGTCTCGCACAATATTGGCTGGAACAAGCGATATGTTAGCGTTTGGCTTTTGGCTGAGAGTATTTTATTACTCTAGTTTCACTGGGTGTCAATACCATTATCATCCATGACTGAATTCCAACTTGCTGGAAGTGCTGTTGCATGCTGACTATAGGTACCTAACGTTGATCTGTTTCTGGACATTATAAAGTTTTTGATTGTAGGAACACTTAGTTTAGAGGAGTCAATAAAGGGGTTACGGAAAGAAACAATATTAGAATTGCAATTACAAGGGCAAGAGTTGCCCCTCAAGTCAAGACATGTCTAGCTATTGAAAAACCTGTTAATCAGAAGAAGAAAATGTACATGTCCTGAATTCCTACATTAACGCACCTTTTGAATGTCATAAAGCATACTTATGAGCAGTTAAAGGTGCTTGTGAGTGTTGTGGATTAGTTTTTGGATTTTTGTTATAAGTTCCTTTGATTTTCCCCAAAAATTACCAAAAACATTCTCAAAAGCATAATTTTTCCAAAATTTACCTCTGAACATAAAATATTCATGCAAATCAATTAGAAGGTTTCTCTGCACTTTTTTTTGTAACCTTTAAGGAGAACTTTTTCTAGTACTAATGCAAAGTTTTCTCAGAATATTTAAAAAATTTATATCGGTACTTTTTGATTATCGGAGCTCATTGGAACCTACCAAAATTCCATCGTCACTACCTCGAAACTAATTGTAGTTGTTTCGTATATACGTGACTTTTAGCCTGAAGCTGGTTTGTCACTTCAGAGAGACACCCTGGACCCTTCATATCACATGGGCCAAGACCAACGGCTTTGCTTGCCTTCAGCAAGAAGACTCAATCAGAGATTTTACTTTAAAACAAATCCCAACGGTTAAGGGTGGAATTGATACCAGACCGAACCTCAAAACTACTTCAATGTTTCCTTCGAGATGACACTACTTCCATGTTTAGGGAACAAAACTTCTCAAAGGTCTATTGAACTTCTTCTATGTTTTTATGAACGTCTTCAAAGTTCACTTGAAAATTTTTAAAGTTTTTTTGGAACTTCTTCACTTCTTCTCTTGAAAATCTTCTCAGTCTTAGAAACTTCTTCAAAGTTAACTCGGAATATCTCAAACGTTTCTTCTGCCATGATTCCTTGAGACTTCTAAATTGATCCCAAACATCTCCAGAACTAGTCCAAATTCCCATGCCTTAGAAGCTTTCCATCCTTGAACTTCTTCAACGCTCCCTTAAAACTTCTCCACAGTTCCATTGAGACTTCTTTGATGTTCCATTGGAACTTTTTCAAACGTTAGTTGGAACACATTCATAGGAATGTTATGAGTCCTTATTTTAACTCGATTGGATTCATTTTCTTCGTTTTACACCATGTCCAATATATATTCATACACTTTTTTCCAATGTATACTAATTGTTCCCGTAGTTTGGCGGTGAAATTTGCCCTCACGATACGATTTCTTCCAACAAATCACAACTATTTATTTTCAGTTGTAACGTAATTTTAGCTGTAAGTTTATTTCAGGTTAGATTAAGAATAGATTAAATATCGTGGCCGTTACTTACAAAAATCGGTTTGCATGTATATCTAAGACAATTTTTCGCACCGCGAAACTTCAGTAATGACTATCTCTGCGTGTTCAGGAATAGTTTAGGTTAAGATCAATCGTTTAGATTAGGATTATTTTATTTACAATTTGCATGAATGCGCATGAAACTTGGAGTAAGAACAACTAGATTTATGATGATTTTAGGCGATATTATAATTAGGTTTTGATAGCACGCTCTATTCAAATCATTTCAATAGAATTAAAGGAATAGTAGGAAAATAGGCCAACGCACTATAGTTCACCTTTCTCTCGTTCCTCTCTGTCACTTTGACAGTCTTGTTGGCAGGTTCCGTTGGCTTCTACTGTAGCATCACAAACAGTGCTCCCAATGCCAACACTAATACACATTTATTCTCAGTGGTGAAACAATAGTTCATACACTATTTATGTGTTAGTTTAACCTTGAAGTGAAATAATGAATTCAATCTTTCATACAACATGCCTGATTTCAGCTATATGTGGTAAAATTTACATGAAAGACCCCATTAATTTATGCAAAATCTAGCATTTCCTTTATATGAATTAGATAACGCAGAAAATTTAATCTTTCTTTCAAATTGTGCTGGCGCTATTTCCAAGAGTGTCAAGAACCTTCTAAAGCATGACTTTGTGTATCGAACTATTCCGTGAGAATTCCTCGTTGGATGACTTTATCAAATCACAACGCTCTGTACAAAAAATGGCCTTTGATCTTAATGTCTCGAAATCGACCATGCACAATGTACCTAAAAAAGACCAGGGATGCCAAGAATGCAAGAAAAATAAACTACACTGAGTTTCGGAATATTCCAAGAAAAAAAGGCTCGAAAGAGCTACTCTCCTTCTACCGCGGTACGCTGGACGAGACTTTGTCTTTTTCGATGAAAAGTTATTTGTCCTAAAGCAGTCACACAATGTTCAAAACGAAAAAATGCCACTTCCTTGATGAGTTGAGGGATATTTGCAAGCGCGCAAAGCTTCCGCTTGTTTGCATCAAAAAGGTCTTAAGATTATATTATGAAACAAAAGTTTTGCCGAATTTCATGAAGCCAAGCTAAGAAATACTATACGGAAAGGATGATTACGTATTTCAGCAGGACGGAGCACCTTCTGATACAGCAAATTTGGTCTATAACTAATCTCGGTTTACCAGATCTAAGCCCCTTCGCTTATTTTGTGTGGGTATGTATGATTGGAACTCAACGAGCACAAGGTGTCTACTTTGGCCCAGTTCTAAATCATAATCTTTCGAATATGTGACAAATCATGGTATTCAGTAGCATTCGCAACGAATATTCTAACATACGGTCTTAGTTTTGCTCTGACTGATGTTAAAGCACAGCCTACCATTACAAAGAGTAGTTTTGAAAATGTGAAACATGCAAAGCTGGTCGGTTTGGAGACTTTTGTGTGTGTGTTCAATCTAACACCCACTGGCCGGCAATGATATTATAGAAAAAATCTGTTTACAACAATCCTTCAAATGGAAGCAGCTTTAAACCGGGAGCTAGAAAGTGATAGCTACACTGCATATCTAGTAACCCATTTCAGAATGTCTGGAGAGTCACGCCCATTCTGAGATTACTTTCACATACAATAAGACCCGCATGTAAACATTACTGATATCATATGGATAAGGGCTTTGTTACACACAATAGCACCTGTTTAGTATTATTTAATAATAGGATTATTGTTATATGGTTAAAATCAGATATATCTCACCCATGGCCGCCTCCTTAATGACACTATGTCTTCCAAACTTGCTTCGGCAAAACATTATGGGAGCTGTCGTGGAAAGTTCAGGCCAGTCCCACAGGTGGATCGCGAAACAGTTGGAAATCAATATTTCGGCCGAGTCTCGTGTGGTTGAATCGTTCAAGGAGACCTAGACGACCCAGCGGCGAGCTGGCAGCGGAAGAAAAGAGAAAACTAAAGACCCCGTGAACGTAAGTAATGCTGAAGTATTACTTCATGCGCAATCCGATCCATTCGTTCCAGACGTGGCCAAGAAAGCCAATTTTTTTCGTCTGGTTCGTCTAGCAGCGGACCTAACCGAATCCATAAACAGAAAACGGTGGCCAAATCCCGCGACAGGAAGCTGTACCGCAAGTGGTTGGTGCAGCCAAAATGCATCGTAATGGACAACTAGACGTACATTAAAGCGGACGGCAACAGATCCACAGCCTAGAGTTTTTCTCCAGCAACTTCCGCCAGGATGTTCCGGAAAAGAGTAAGATGGTCGTCTAATTTGTCGATCTGTGGGTGCGGCAAATTCAGCAAGCCGTACATAACAACCGATAGCATCAACGGCCAAACATATAAAGAATAGTGCTTCCAGAAGTGCCCGCTGCCCTTCCTCCGGTCCCTTGACGGTGAATCTATGTTTTGGCCGAATCGTGTCATTACACAAAACCGGTGATGGAGTGGTATGAAGCAAAGGGTGTTGCCTTTGTAACGAAGAAGGCAAATCAGCCAAACTTGCCAGAACTTCGCCCAATAAAAAAATTCTGGGCGATTATCAAGGGCAAGCTCCGAAAAACATGGAAGGTCTTCATAAACGACAATTATTTGAAGATATATAGGATAAAAGAAAGATGGCGCAAGTGATGCTCAGGATTTGATGGGTAACGTTAAATCCAAGATGCGGGAATTTAGCCTAAGAGAAAAGGTTGAATAAACCAACTATGCACGTAGCTGATATGTGTTTATTTATTTCCTAAGAGTTTCTAAAACATCCGATTTAAAATGAATTTTCGGTGATAAGTTTTATCAGTTGCAGTTTTTCAAGTACACTCATTAAAGCCTAAGAACTTTGAATACCTGCCGAAAATTGTTATGGAAGTTACAGAGCTCCATAAACATATCTTAAGAGATGCATTCTGAATTTTAAAGGCACGAGAATACAAAAAATGGCACACATCATGTCCGATTAGCAGAGCTACTTCGATTTTCATATTGATAGAGAAAACTGAATCACTAGAAATACTTCTTTTATTTTAAGGTGAGGGCAAAAGTTAATCTTGACGAGAAACTTTAAGAGCAAAAATCTCATCTCCCACATAATTTATAGTTGTGAAATTTCTTCTCTCTGTTAAACTAAAATAGGTGATAAGACGAGTAGCGTTATTCCGTATTCATTTTGAGAAAATAATATGATCTTAGTGTGGCTCATGTTCACAACAGCTACGATTGACAATGCCAGTTTTCGACCTACTTTGAATGTTCATCAATCGTATCACAACCTAGAATTTGACAGACCAAATGTTGAGGTTCATTGGAACATTTTTACAATAAGAATAAGTAGTAAAATCTTCACGATGGTTATTGGGATCATAGTAGCACAGAAGTTCGCGTTGCTATGCAGTTGATATTAGTTGCTAGGCGTCAAATAAAATTTTCACTCATTGTTAACATTCCACCAGTCATTATTCCTTTTTGCTCTGCAAAAGATTTTGAGCGTAGCAAGTGGACCATAATCGGAAGTAGTCTGAAAGATTCTATACGAATTAGGAAACCTTCAAGATAGTTTTATTGATTCGTAAAAGTATCCATAATTTGAAGCTGAGATGTTGCTTAATAGTTCTACCCACGTTGAAATCGAAGGTGGGGAGAATAGAAGGCCCGCAGTAGGAGCAAAAAACGTTTGAGTTGGTGGAAGTTCCATGGCATTACCGGCCAAAGAGAAGTTACGCGAAAGCGAGATCTAGACAACATAGGTTTGCGATGCGGATGATTTTAATCCGTATTCTTGATGCAACGAAGAACGATCAGTTGAAATGTGAAGAAGCAGCCTACCGTAGTCTTCTCGTCCTGAGAATTGGTATATTCAGTAAGCTATATGGTCGAGCAATCTTCAGTCACAGTCCTTCGAAGCCAAAACGCTTCCCGTACGTTGCCAAAATCAGTCAGCAATCAGCATCACTCGAACGAAGCCAGTCAAAAGACATGAGTTTTCAAAAGCAGCAGAAGAACCGGTATTACGCATTGAGTGAGAGTATTGCGATCATAGTAGCCCAGTAATTTGCGTCGATATGCTGTTGTTATTAGTTTCTAGACGGCAAAACAAAGTGTTCATTCCATTGCTAACATTCAGCCAAGGCAGTCGTTATTCCTATTTGCTCTGCAATAGTGATCTTGAAACAATTTGATCTTATTAGTACACGACACTGAAGAAGTCGGAACATTGTAGATGACCCACCGGCTTAAAGTCTCTCAAATAAAGACATACAATAACAACAACATTGTAGACGAAATACGCGTATCTGTCAAGATAAACAATAAAGGTAGTTGGAATTAAATGGAAAATACTTATTTTTCTTCTCATTTTTAGTAACAGGTATTCCTCTAAACAGCTCACTTTCTAGGATTCAATTTAATCTAAATGAAGGAGCCTTTCAAGGAGTTTGATTCGGATAAACACAACATCGAAATTTATCAACTGGCATTCGAAATCTGAAATCCACGTTGTTGGTTATCAAACTTTTCCCTAATAGCTTCATTGCGGATCCAAATAGACTGTTGAGATCAAGGACGGCTATCTAGCAGAGGACGGCTATCTGGGAGGCCTATCTTTGAGAATGATTATGTAGTTTCTTGTTGATTGAAATTGCAAGGAAGTAAAGTGAATTCCTATTGTCAAAATTATATCTGGTGGTCAGTTTCATATGTGTTACCTCTAGTCACCTTTCTGATGATTTCATCGACAAGACTAAGCGTCCATGTCACCTGTGACATTTAGGAACAGTAACAAATTTTAGCGAATTCTTAAACCAAGACATGACTCATATAGTCATCTTACTCCTAGGTACATGAATATACCTGAGTGATCTCAGACGTTGCGAATCAAAACAAACCCAAAAAGGAGAGCTAGAAACTATCACACAGCTATCAGTAGTAAATGAGCGCGTACCAACACGTTACTTTTGCCTGTTGAGATGGCGGATTCGTCCATGCCTCGACCTACCCCGCAGTGGGATGTTAGACAAAGGAAACATCCTTGGTTCAAGTACTACTTTACCCATGCCCTTTTGCTCAATTTTCATTACTTCTCTTCTATTTCCAACACTGACGGAACTTTCAACAATTTCTCTTCATATCTTTCATTCTAGCAAACATTATTGTCCACTCTTGATGCCTCATGGTGATGAGCGAACATCTCCTTCTACATACATGAATATAGCTATTCTTAATTCAGATTCGTCATCCAGTTTTAGCTAGAAATATTTCCAACAACAAGTAGTGATAGATTTATTCGTGTTTTGCTCTATGTTTAAACGAAAATAGAGAAACACGGTATTCTACTTAAATCTGTTAGATAATTTAGAATATTCTTTAGAAGGTGGAGCACATCTTTTGCAGCAGACTAAGTCACGGCATTCATCACTTTTACTGAGCCGTATTTAAATCAAACGAATAATTTGTTAGTGCTCCACATACACTAATCATGTACAGAAAATAAAAATGTTTGGTTAAAAAAACGGCTGAATGAAAGCGCTGATTGACGGGAATAGGTTCACTACTAAAATAGTGTCAATTTAAAAAAAAATCGTTGTCCTAGAAGCATTGCTATCTAACTATGAACTATTGAAAACATTATGACATCGAAATTATTTAATTAGAAGCTCAATTTACTTGCCAACATCGCCAACACATCTCATCCTGCGATATGTACAGTTTCAGTATTCAAAACGGATGCTCACCTGTGAAACAAACAGAACAAAAGTTAGTAAACAGTTAGTTTTTTTTCTTCAATTAATTTAACATCTACCAACCACGAACACAGTCCCTTTCTCAAGCTCACACCGAAAAAACAATAACATTCCCTTGCCGGAAAAAAAGACCATCTCAAACCGACCGTCGCGTCGAGGACGAACAACTGGACGCTGCAAAAGGGAAACGCGTCGATTGCCAAGGGACGACCAAGACGACGACGACGACGACGCGACGGTGCAGAATACCCAAAGGAACCCTACCCTACTTAGCATTCAGATCTCATAAAACATTTAGTCTGACTATTTTATCATAAAAATATTTTTAAATATGTTGATGTGCGCGAGAGAACCGACTTTATGACGATGATGATTGATCTAAGGAATTTGAATGGATGCCATGGCGGACGTTTCTCGTCGTCATTTCTGCGCTTTTTCGCTCATCATCGCCATCCTTTTGCGTGGTTTTGGGGCGGCGGGTGCTTCTTTGTGTTGATTGGTTCTGCTCCGGTGACGATTGTGTGGTTGCAGGTTTTTAAAAAGAAATTTCCAAATTCTATGGAATCGGCAAATTTGCTTTTAAACAGTTTTCGTTCGCTGTTTTGTGTCGTTTTGTGCGTTTCCTTTTTTTTTGTGTGCTGATTCCTATGTTATTTTTCAAGCAGATGCAGTTTTTTGCGCTTTTTGAGTGATGGACCGTTTCAGGCGAGGATTTTGTGGTGGTTTGTTGTAGCGGTATCTAATTCTGCTGCGATCGAGCCCGGAGCGATCGCGGAGATGAGGACAACGAAACCGCACTGTCGACAAGGAATGATGAATATGCACCCGGACTCATACGGTACCTCCTAAGCATAGCATGGTATGTCGTGCATATGCTGTTGGAGATCTGACCAAGGAACGGACAGCGCCTAGAGCGATAGTGATCAATCGCGCACATACATCTCACCTTCCCTTCTCTGTCCAACTCGGGCCAACCTCATGAAGGAGAGGAGATTGTTGTTTGACCGATGTGGTGAGTGGTACCTACTGGCAAAGGCTTATCTTATCAGTTGGACAACTAGTTGCTCGACTGTGCTATGGATTGTTGTTCCCGTATGGCAATCCTTTTAATCTTAGATATCGACGACGCTTGGTGTTGGACCTGCCATTATAACATCGCCGTTACAGAGCTGCTTGTCTTGTGAGTGAGCGATTATGAGAAGCTGAAAACGAAGGTGAGAATTTAGCAAATAAGGCAACCGTGTGCTGCTGATGGTAATCTCGATCGATATCTGACGGGGTGGGTTTTCGATTTTATGCTGTTGCGACTGGTTGCGACACTCTGGCAGCAGTATTTTAAGTTGTTGAGATTTCTGTTCTAATTATAAAGTGGCCCAATGTGGTATGTATTCCGAATGTAGCACAAGCTTTGACATTGAAGATTTAATCCCTCGGTAAACACGATTCACAGCATCAACAGGCATCTCAACAGACTATATGAGATTAACCTATTTCACAGTGAGTATGTCCAAAAATGGAGACTTCACATTCGGTGGCTCTGTTGTAAACGTAGAGAAACAACATTCGAATGCAAAACTTTTACACACATACATTTGCTATGTCCATGTTAAGTTCCGTCTTATGTGCGGTCGCCCTAATCTAAAATCTTACCTCAAACCTAGAGAGGCACTTTAATACAGCAAGTAAAAGCAGACAAGATAAAGCTGGAGGAATGAATATCTCTTTCCTCACATTTCTGGAACCGGCCAAAGTCGACAGTTTGGACCGTTGTTGTTGTTGTTGTTGTTGGCAATTTCTCTTTGGGCTCCCCATTTCGTCCAACACTTGATTGCGCTATACACGCAATACCACCGCGAGATCCCAATTCAGAGCATCTCCCGAAGCTGTGGCTGGCACCGGAGAAAAAAGCGCGTACCAGCAGGGGTTTCTGTGGATGGTGACGTGTTTTTTTATGAAACATTTATGTATTTATATATACTTTGCATGAGTGTTTTCACTCCCGTTCCCGCTTTCCCGTCTACAAACCATCGAATCATCACCATCATCATCAGCAGCAGCAGCCGCATTGGGAGTAGAAGCAACAAAAGCAACAACAACAACATCGCCGTCGCTTGGTTGAACTGGAAAAGATCTCTCTCGGCATGGTCGGTGGATGCTGTGGATCTTAGAGAGTGGAGCAAAAAGGAATAACCCCGCACAGAATCAACACACAAGCAGCGTGCATCCGCTAGAAAATCACACATGAACACCGCTTGCAGCCGAGCGGGTCCCAATGGTTGCCAGATGAAGGCCCAGAAGAACGCCTTATTTTGGAATTGAATTTGTCCATTCCAAGGTAATTTGAACGATTTTCGCTGACTGGCGCCTGACTTGTTTCTAGTCAATGGTGTTAATTGGTAATCATGTCGATCCGAACCACATTTACTCAATTTTGAAAGACTACACCATTGACAAAATTTACAAAATTTAGTTAAATTTGATTCAAGATTATCGTATGAAAACTGAACGTGAAAAAAGGGATCGGTTGCCTATTTCTGCATTTCATAACAAGTTTTACCTGTACGCGATTTGAAATCTGAATTAAATGCCGTTGATTTAAAATCGTTCTTCATCTCGAGGAATTCCTAAATCTCTGAAGTTGTAAAATGAAGCTTTAAAAACAGTGATTGAATCTACAAATCTATTTGCGTCGTTCTTCTTGAAGAGTGAGTAATAAAACGCGTGTAGCTAGTAGAACGATTGGTATATGAATACATTTATTTTGTAGTAATCATTTGGATGAAAACGATGAAGGCTACTACGATTTGTACCACCAACACTTCCACAAGCGTGGTCTTCCCTTATCTAATCTAAGAGTGTAACGTAACCCCCTTCCTTCTACTCTATTTAATTTCCTACCATTGTGTCCCAGTTATATTATCCTTTTGTTTCCGTGCTACTTGTACCTGCCCAGCAAACTGTGGTCACTCATCTGCTTTTAGTTTCTGAATGGAGCTACAGGGACCGAGGATTTGGTAGATGTCGCAACCATGAGTAGCAACTAATACCTGAAATAAGTTACCTGCCTATAGCTACTTCCAAATGATAATGTGACCCATTAACCTCGAGATAGCCACTAGTAATTGGCACCCCATTTTACTAAAATCGCATAATAAGTCATTGTTAGTTACAATATTAAATAACGGCTCCGCGAAGTGTTACACACGCCTGAGCCTAACAAATAAACGAACCGATTAAAAAAACACTCCTCACAGGTGGTTTATCTTGATTATACAAGTCCTGCTCTAGTCCGAAATAACTTTACCCTGGAAAGCGGCTTCGTCGTCATATCGGCTAACTGCTCAGCGGTTGAACAATACTGACCAGTAATTACTCCTTGCTTCTTCATATATTTGGTAAAGGCATACTTAGTGTCAATATGTGTTGATCCCTTCTCTATTTTCGCTAGACGCTGGTGTATGCAGCTCTGGTTGCCTTCAAGTGTTTTAATGGGTCCGCAATGGTCTTCAGCGTCGGCTAACAGCTTTCTTAACATCAGCAACTCTTGACGGGATTCAGCCAGCACAACAAACATCGCTTCCGTTGACGATTGTGAACCGCAGTTTTGCTTCCCCACACACTACCAAAAGGTCATGTAAATTTCGATGTTCTGAAACCTTTAACGGCCTTTAGGACATAAGAATCAGTCAAAAGAAATGAGAAACTCAATTCAATCAAACATAATTTTTGTCGAATTGCGGGTGTTTCTGTTTTGGGACACTTAATTTTAAAGGAAATCTTTGTTTACGTCCCTTGATGTAAGTAAAATTTCAATTACGTCTCGTGTAAATCACATAATTTCTAATTGTGCAGGAACCAGACCACTGCCAAGGAATGCCAAATAACCAGACCTTTTCTGGTTCTGGTTTTCGATCACGGCAATCACCGGCCCAGTCAGCATCCACATTACATATCTGTGGCTCGGATGTTCCTCAAAGGTGAAGATTCAGCTCCTTTGTTGCGTGTATATATTATACAACTTGTTTGACCTCGTTCCTAACTGGTTACCCAGGAAACATCGAATGACTTCTTCCAGCTTCATGCACAGGAAAAACAATTACAAAATTACGAGGCAAATGGAGTTCAGTCGCCTACATCAGTTTCTAGTTCACCAGCAGCAGGTACAATTAACCTAAACAAGCAAATGCCAATGTGAACCACGAAGAAGAACCAACAATCCAAGAAAAATACCGTTGCTGCAATTGTTTCCCTTTTTTTTGTCTGAAAACACCTAAACTAAATCCTGCACCCCTAGAACCTCATTCAGTCCCACGTAAATTCACCGTACTTGTCAAACAGCAGAAGTCAAAGGATGATCAACCGAATCCCAACGGAGATGATTCGAATAGAAAACCTCCCGGGTTATCTTTAAGGATACCTACCACCAGCAGAAAAGCATCGAATGAGCAATGCTCCTTCAGTAGCATCTTCCAGAACGTCACAACAAGCTCTCACGAAATTGAATGTTGAGAGATTAGAAGAAGAACGCGAGTTGGAGCGACGCCTTCTTTAAAGCCAACATTTTTACAAAGTGGGCCACTCTATAGATGGTTGTGAAAACAAATTAATTAAACCTTTACAAGACCATAAAGATTTTGAAAATGTTCTAGTGAAAGATGTTATGACCACTGGCGAACCAGCCCAGGAGGCTGAAAGCCACTATAATAAAGAAATAAAAAAAAAAAAAAAAATGTTATGACCACTTGAGAACCTTCATAAAACCTATTGGCTGCCATCGAAACCAGCATATGGCCAAATGGCCACAGCGATCAAACTTCACGGTGATATCGTGGCTGGTTTTTGTTGTACTGCTTTGTTCGATTATCTGCTCTTATGCTAAATGAAGTAAATAATATCTAAGAAACAAGTTCTAGAGTTGCGGAAAATTCTGTTTAATCGCAATATATGCTAAACAAATGAAGTTTTTTCTTATGGCGACCCATGCTTTAAATCCTATGCGCATTTAATTTTATGGTGAATATTGGCACGATAAGAGCCAAAAATAAATGCTCCTCGGAGATTATGCAAGTTTACATCAACAAAAATAAAACTGCTACAAATATATTCAATAAATTAACCATGAATTTCCTGAAAGTTTATGGAATTCAATAAAGTTATCTTAAAAAAAATGCCGAAATTGGCCTCTGGTCTACAGTTCATTTGCATTGCATTTAAAATTGGTTGTATTTCCCCATTTCAATTATTTTTAACATTTCAATATGGCGATTGGAAGAAATCACAGTTTTACCAAAAAGCCAACTTATCTTAGCAATGGCTACTATAAAACTATTTGGTCATTGGGTGACATTCCTCCAGGACAATTTGCCGTTTAATGCAGTTACTGAATGCAAAATGGTTTTAAAATACTTTTTCAACTGACCATAATAAGATAGTTTGAATGATTCCCAAAACGGCTTTCCAAAACAGCATTTTACGAGTTCATAAAGTAAAAATAAAACCGTTGATTGGAGCAAAAGGAATTGTAGAAGAAAATGTTTATAGATCATTGTAAAGAAGCTGTGTTAGTTCGTATAAACTTGACTAAAATATGAAACCCATTGGCACCTTTTGCAGCCACAAATAAAACTGAACTAATTTCTAGTGGCTTCCATAAAACTTAAAAAACAAACTAAATTAAGCTGGATGGTTTTGGCAATGTTACGTGGAACAACTGGTATGATCATTTGGATTTAAACGATCAAGGCTACCACGATGCCAGTTCTTGAAAATTCAGGACGATGACCACAAACATGCATAAAAAATTTCGCTATTCTGACCAAAAACGATGAACAACATTTGACAGCACACCCTTGCACTAATACTATCATACTGACTCGACTCTGAATCCGTTTTCGTACGGTTATTGCAAGTTAGACTCATACCTGACCAAGGGTTGAAACCGAAAACGACAAAAGTAATGACTCACCACCCTTTCTCTGAATTAAACTTGAGTAGTCTGCAAGCGATCAATTAAAATTTGTTCAAAAAAACTTTCCCGCAAGATGAAGTGTACACAATGCCACGTTGCAACGACAGTTATAATGAACCAGGATTGGATGGACTTCAGCCGAGATTTATCCAGGAGGGTTCAGCTTTGTTGGGGAAATCAGCTTCCCTGCTTTTCCAACCCAAGTAACAAATTCAATTTTAAGGTACACTTGAATAATTTTTCAAGACTCATTTGATAAAACTACGCATAAAACTAGATAGGGTAACGGGATGTTATGTTAGCCTAGCTCCTTGATTCGGCCTATGTACCAAATATGTCATTATTTCGGCGATAATCAACAAAATCATGTTGCTATTAAGATGACCGATCTATTTCAAAGCAATTGAGATATTATTAATCAATTTATAATTGTTCACTTTCGCGTAATTTTCGATTTCCATAACTTTTCAGACAAAATAACTTTACTGGTTAAGCTGAACAGATTATCTACACGCTCTTCGAATGATCGAAATTTGCCGAAATTGAACCTATAAACCGAGCTATGCAGCCAAGATGTACAGAAAATAGTCACACGTTATAAACTAACAGGTCACATAGGTAAAACAACAATAATTTAAGGTGAAAACCATAGACCCAATGTTAGGTACATATTTTTTTTCTAGGTTCTCAATTATGGTCTGTCTTATGGAAAGCGTGATAAAAATGTTGTTATTGGTAACATTTACAAAACAAATGTCTGAGTTTTGGTTAAATGTTTTTCATATGGCTCATCTTCACACAAACTAAAGAAACTAAATTGGTGTAGAGTGAATTATAATGTTTTGATTGCCGAACGACCGCTAAATCATATGTTAAAATCAGTTAAGTGTTTCTTAGCAGTTTAAGTATAGTTTGATTGTTAGTAAAATTGTTTGTTGGGTAGATCGAATACAGCTGGGTACGCCTTGAATCAGAAAATCGGCAAAAAGCGTTCATAGCCAACATTCAATAACAAATCTATCGAATGGGACGAACTTGCATCCATAATTAGACCCAATTTGGTACCCATAGACCAACATTACATCCATATCCCTCGAATGTTTCTGACTCTACAAAGTGAGTTGTGTAACTTTTCGTGATACATACTACCAGATGGTTTATTAAACATATCTTGGCAAGTGTATAGTTGTGTACTAGTGTACTAGTTAAATTTTGCTTCCAGCTGAAAAACTTTATGAGTTATGATAAAAAATGTTATCGATTGTTGCATACTAGGCTGAGTCAAGGGACACATACCCTATTCTACATAACATCGATAAAAAACCCATAAAACCCTCATAAATTCAAAAAGGCGCACACTACAGGAGGTTCTCAAAACTTTTCCAAGGATCGCTTAAAACTTGATTGTTTTATCGGTACATACTTCTAATGAATTCAAAACATCCTTATGCTGTGTTAAAACTTCCACAAGTTTTGATAGTTTTATGATTTTCCTCTTTAAGAACACTTCTAGTCCAGTTGTTCTATTCTTGAAAAAGATGAGTTACTCTTGAGTAAAACTTGTTAGAATTGCTCAAGGTAAACCAGTCTTTCGTAAGATAGCCATAAAATCAGTGTAGAAAAAGCACATCATAAACAAAGAAAACGTGAATGTGCAAATTGTAAAAGTATTGTAATTGTAATTGTAAAAGTGCATATCTCATAATTGTCATAATTTCAGCTTATAATATTTTTTTCTCACCAGCGTAAGCCGATAAGAACCAAAAAAAAAAACAAATCTCAAACTTGAATATGCTACCAATGGTTTTGGGAAGAAGAACAGTGAATAATATTGCGTCGACGGCTGAAACATCAGTTGAGCGAAAAATGATTTTTCTCTTGATATATACGCTATACCTAACTGTGGAAGAAATGCGTGTAGTGGATAACTGTGTAGTGGATTACAGAGCGATTCCAGCGCACTGAGAAAAATTGATTTTCGCTCAGACGATATGCCAGTTTTTACTTGCAATGAGTATAAATATTGAGTAGCCTGTTAACTTAAAGGAGGAAATACAGTTAGAACGAGAAAAAAAAATTCAAGGGAAGTTTTTACTCAAATCAATCAAAACTTTTTTACACTTATATGTGTATCCATTTAGTATACAGAAATATTTTTTTCAATTTTTCTTCAACAAAATGGCGGCCGTTAGAGTGCGTTGAAAAAGTCGTTGTATTTTGCTTGTGCCGGCTCTCCTGGTCGCAGTTTTGATCTGAAACCTCCTGAAACCTCCACTTTTGTAGTACTTTTTTTTTTTAAAATCCACATTTTTTCCGCCATTATATTATTAAAAAAATTACAATATTACAATAATGTTTGACTCGTATAAAAGGTAATACTATAATAAAGAAATCCTATAAGTTTCAGTTTAATCACTCCGAAAACGCTGGTTTGAGCAACACACAATAGAAAATAGGTCTTCTCGGTCAAGCGTCTCTTTAAACCTGCTGCACAAGAAAAAAGCGTCTTCGAAAAACGATGAACAGAAACACTTTGAGCTCGATTTCGAAAATAGGGTTTTATGGAACGTATTCTACGGAACTTGAACTGACTTTCCATGCATAGTTTTCAAACTCGAGTTTTTTAGTTTATTCCAACTGCATAGGCGTCCATTCTGACAGTTTGTTCACGACTCGAGATAATTGTTCTTTCTCAAGTTTATGTGCTCTTATTTCAAATCAAATGATTCTAGGAGCGTTTTATAGTAGCATTTCCAAGCTTCATGCATCTTGAAGAAGAGTGTCATAAAACTTTTTCAAAACTTTTACCAGATTTTCTGAAAGTTGCGAAACGATGTCTTGAGATCTTATAAAATTACATATAAGATGAGTAACACTTATAAATTATGTAGTTCAATGGAGGCTTTTTCAAGTGTTCTTTAATCACTCTTAAGAACTGTTAATCAATTAAAACCACCTTAACTTGGAAAATTCCCTAATAAAACCGGATGAGCTCCACAATGCATTGTTAAAACTACCATTGAACATGAATAAAACCTATTTTCATTTGAATTGTAACTTGGGAACCGCCCCTTTGCTGAAAGTTTCTTTTCTATGTAATGGAAGAGGCTTTGATAACACCAATCCACAAATCCGATAAAAATTCACGATGTAAAGAATTATAGAAGAATCCCTATTCTGAGTTGCATTCCGAAGATTTTTGTGAGCCTGTTGGTAGATTGTTTTTTCTCCTGCAATACAGCATATCATCACTGATGATCGACATGGATTTGTGAGTGAGCGATCAACTGTTAACAATATAATGAGTTACGGCTTAACGATGATCGAAAGCATCGACAAAAGGTTGATGTTACGGGTTTGGACTTTTCTAAAGCTTTTTGCGAATTTCTCATGAGCGAAAAGGAATTGATTTTCCCGATTGACTGACTACATGGACCTTATCGTATCTATCAATCCGAACTGCATCTATCGGCTCCGTTCATCATCACATCTGGTGTCCTCAAAGGAAGCCATCTCGGACCATTTCTTTTAGTGCTTTTATCTAATAACTATATATGGAGTTAAAAATTTGGAAAAGATTCATACGAAATAAAGCCTAAGTCAGGATTGTTGTATGAAAAGTAACTAGAAATTGATCGACGGGAAAACTCTACGCGTCTGCTAAAATTCATCATTTTTTTCTGTGTCATCTTCAAATTCACATCTAACCTCATCACCGCCCACTCAACAACCTCGAAGTGACATCCCCCGCACGAATGCAGCAATATTTACGACGTGCGTAAAAAAATTGCCCTGTCTCTAATTAGACGCACCTTTCCTAATTGGCCTGACCTGTTTCTCCATTTTTTTTTTCTCAGCGGTGGTGGTTGTTATTGTTGGGGCACTGCTCCTCGATGGTAGGCCAAGATGAGCCATGATGATCGGAACACGCTTCCATCCTGAGCAAGCCGGCTCCGTTGCTAGGCGATATGCAAATTGTGTTGTACCGCGCGACCAAAGTGAGAAACAGCGCCCAGCTCCAAGCCCAGCTCCAATGTCGTCCAGTTGGGGAGGAAAACAAAAGACTTGAACGGTGGGCTGGGAACGAACCCGCTTTTCACCTACAGGCATGAACCTACCAATTCAAATGTGCAACGCTGGCTGGGGAAACAATCTTGGCTTGGACACTAGTAGGTGCCTCCGGATTCCACTGGTGTGCGCTGAACCGTGGAAAGAAAGGTGAACATTATCGAATTTACTGCATGGGCAGACAGAATCAGCCAGCAGATCTGCGCTCCTAACCGAAAAGAGTGTGGCGGGTGGTCGACGAGTCAAGCGAGACGAAATAGTAATAACAAAAACAATATAATGATACAGGCGATGATGTGGGGCGGTGTGGCTGGCTGAAAATCCCCCGTGCATTGTGCGAGCAGCACACACGCCAATCCAGAAGCAGTAACAACTGCAGCAGCACCAAAGGCCAGTGGGAGACTCGTCTATTACCCTGGACACATGTGTGAGAGAGGCCAGATTGACTGTAATAAATATTAACTGCACAATTTATCACACCGCGAAAACTCTGCCTCCGTTTGCTGCTGCTGCTGCGTTGATGATTGCAGCTGGAGCCGACCGACTTTCCCGAGTCCGTACGGAGCTGGTGCATTCTATGGTGAACTATCAGATCCTAGTGTAGAAAGTGGCATGCACTGTGTTTCGTTTTGCAGATCGTGTGAAGTATGATGGAGGACAGGTTTAAAACAATTTATGCAACTGCTGGTCGTTCCTGGGGCAGACACAGTCACCAACGCAAAGTCGAGGGCAATCTGTAGGATCTAGATTTTTGATTCATATTTATCGATTTCTGGCCGAGGGGGTTCGATTAAATGTATGGTTATTGTTGCTGGTAAGTGTAGGTTTGCATCCGCACTGATCGGGTGGATCTAGTTTCGAAGTTGACCGGAGAGCTCATGAAAATGTGAAGGGAAAAGATTTTAAGATTGCTCAACATCCATCCAAGCCTCGCTACTTCATCAATCATCAGTTCAAAACGTTTGAGAAAATTACAAATCTTTGCATTTCCTTCTGCCACTGACGAAGAGGCATGCACTGCGGCCTGCAATGGCCATGCACCCCAACAGTCACAGTATAACACTTGCGCTTCACACAAACATGGAATGTGCGATAAAAAGCTAAAGTTTATGTGTTAATGGCATTGGCAATAAATTTGCGCAGTTTAATGTCTCTCTTAATTTCCCACAAAAATGCACCCAATTTTAATAGATATTTTATTTGCCACTTTACACCCTAGCTGAGCCAAACCGGCTCGATCGGTCACTATCGCTGTACTTGAGAGGTTCCCTTGTTTACATGGCCAAAGGGAAATGTATCACTTTTCGCAGATTATTCATCTACCATTTTTATTCCGATGAACTGCTGTGCGTTTGCAAGGCTTAGTTTATTGGCACTTTGTGCAACCTCCCATGTCTCGCTCGGCCGGATCAGGATGGGACCATTTTTGAAACTCTCATGATGATGACCGACGTCGATTTTGTGCTCAGCACACGCGATAGCTTTTGCCAAAGGCGCATACAGAACAGACGGACGCTGGCCTCACCTCATGGGAAAAAAACCGGTTATTTTTATATGTTATCATAAAGTTATTTTATTAAGTGTCTAACAATTCGGTATCATACGGGGCAAGGCACGGCAAGCTATGGAAGAACACAGACTGAGATAAAGCCATAAAGAGAAACGCATTCTTATGCTAAACCGAGGAGCGGCTGCTTGAGCGCGGAGATTTTCGTGTTACAATTATATGGTTCGTAGTCCAATATTGTTTGACTAAGTAAACCCCGACGTATCAGTATTATTTTCGGAAATCAAACTTCAATTTTAATTGATTTTGCAAGAAGAATACTTCAGGTAACTTCATTACTCAAAACAAAACAAAAAGATTACCGCCAAAATTTCACTAATGAAATTTGATTAATTAATCAACAAGAATTTTTTTTTAAATTTACCACGAGAAAATGACTTTCCGGCAATTTCAAGCAACTTTCCTTCACTGTGGCAAACCTGCAGGAAAATTTCATTACAGATTAGGAAAAAAAGTAATCCTTTCGCACTTAAATAAAGAATAAAACAATTTGATTTTAACCCTTCGCATTTGGTAAAACTGGCATTACTGTTTAGTATTTTCAAAATGGTTAACATTAGCACGAATTTGTAAGCGAATCATTTTCAAACGCTTTTTCAACCCGACTTGTAAGCTTGTATTCCATTTTTAAAACAAACAATCTTCACTTCTCAACATCACTGACGGACGGATGGCCGAACAGCAGGAGGATCATTAGATGAAAGAGATGTATGCTGTGCTATAAGACAAAATACGAGAGCATCAATCAAAAACCTGAATAGCTCGACTCCACTCCCCGGAGACAGTGGGTAAGAAGAAAAGAAGGGAAAAACCGTAGATTCTCAATCGATGATAATTATCGTTTGTATTTTTAAACGCTGCTCAATTTGAATAATTCAACACAATTTCCCGGCTGCGCTCGTGCGATCTCTACCGTATGTGTACAGTTTTGGCATTTTTTTTTCTAAATTTTGGACCACAATGGTGAAGCCATGTTTTTTCCCCCAATGATGTCGATTACGATGAGCAAGAGTCGTGGCCGCCGCTCGTTTCCTGGACCCAAATTATGACATAGGCAGCCACTGAAGAACTGAAAAGACTCATTTGACTAGATCGTGGGCTCAAATGTGAATGGAATGCTTCGGAGCGCGGTGGTGCCACACACAACTTCCGGCTTAATGTCAGCCGATTACGCATATTGAAGCGAAAGTTGCTTTGGTTCTCAATCACCATGGATGTGATGAAGGACATGGCATGACCCTTCAATCGTGAAATGGTTAACTGGCAGATCATTTAATGAGCGGAAGAGTGGACGGAGAGCACCCAGAATTATTCATTGTTGGTGGTTATTGGAACTTCAGCCTAATCAGCAAACGTTTATGATTTTTTTAAAAGGTTCGAAAGCTTTGTAAATCTCAGAATGGTTGAAAGCAAATGAGTTCGATCGAAGTGAGCGCTTGTTGCGCGCGGCCGTGTTAATATGGCTGCCATTTTTTTTACACTCAATTTTCTCAAAATTTTCAAGTTGAGAAAATAAAGCTGATAGTCAATTAGAATCCGTTCGATAGGAGACGAAAAGGACTAGAGCAACACTCGTCGGAAACACTTCGTTGGATGGTACGTGAGGATCGAAAGATAGCTTGTGTTTCGATTTTTTTCCGCGGACACCGATCAACCATCGGAAAGTTGCAAAATACTGCAAGGCTTTGTGTCAATCACGAGTGATATTTTAGCCGATGTGAAAACTCAGTTTGGATTTTCTGAAATTTTTAACTCCCGCCTTCATAAAAATTGTGTTCATTTTCAAACCGTACAAACGGCCAGTTACGAAAGAATAAAGCCTGTCCACGTTAAATTTCGAACGCTTTCAGTGAAGGTTTTGAAATATTTCATAGATCGCTGAAACGTTTCACTTATATCACATCTGAATCTCGTGGTACAACATTTTGACATTCTTGTTAAATTCAGTAAAATGGCGTCGAATCAAGTGTTAGTGCGCAAATGCATTTTGTACGAACGTTCAAATTTATCGGTACACAATCTTGCCAAGAAACTAAGAATACCGAAAAGTACCATGCTTTTGTGTTAGTAAATCCTTTGACCAGCGTCTTTGACTCGTCGAAATCTGAAGGCTTTGAAAATGCACAATCTTTCTGTTCGAAATGTGGCGGAGAAATCAAAAGCACACGTACAAAAAGTGAAGCAGAGGCAAGGACTGAAGGCGTACAAAGTGTCCAACTGTGATAACATGCAAAATTTCATTGCCAAAGTCGTGCTAAGGTGCTTGTCACCAATTTTTTGCAAACATTTTCTTGTATCAAAATGGACGAAGAAACATACGTACTCGACGACTTTAAATAGCTTCAGGGTCTGACTGTATATAAGTATATATTCTCGAAGAATTATTTGATTTGGTGGTGGTTGTGGTCGAAAATCCAAAAGTTTAGTCTCTTCCGGTATTATCAATGAGGATGTGTACGAGAAAGAATGTCTGCAAAAGCGGTTGCATACCGTTTATCAGAAGCCACGGCTCTGCTCTGTTTTGGCCGGATTTGACGTCTTGTCACTATGCGAAAGCCGTTCTGGAATGGTATAAGGTACAAGTGATCAAATACGTGCCAAAAACAGCCAATCCACCAAAGTGTCAAAAATTCATCCAAAAGGTAATAAAGCGGAAACTCTTCGAAGCAAAGAAGAAAGCAAATGGTACCGATGATTTCAAGAGAAGATGAAGAATCGTCACGGCTGGCGTATCTGAGGCGACCGTACGGAACCTGACGGTGGGTATACCACAGAAAGTTCGATAATTTTACAGAAAGAAGGATTAACATCTCAATCAACTGTTTCTAATGTAGTTACAACTCTATTATTCTGAAATAAACAATTGGTTTTATTGAATTATGTGTAAATATGTTTTGCTGCTTATGTGTAAATATGTTTTGCTGCTATTATTTTGGTGTCCAAAATTTAACCTAGACAGGCTTTAGTTGATTGTGTTTTTAACTGCCAAACGAGTTCGTTTGAATTCTGATCGCATCGCCAAGCGGGAAATTTGGAAAGTGCAGCCGAACAAATATCAGTTTTAATTGAGCCGTGCATGTGGAGTACGATGCTGATTGGGTGAGATCATTTCTATACGTTCATACAAATATTCACTAAATACTCTACAAACTTTTACAAACATAAATAATACATAGAGTAAGGAAATGTAATGTTAGTCTAGCTCCTTCATTCGGCCTATGTACCAAATATGTCATTATTTAGTTGCTATAAAGATGACCGATTGAATTCGAAGCCATTCTGACATAATTACTCAATTCATAGTAGTTTCTTTCGTTTAATTTATGATTTTCTTGAATTTCAGGGCCAATAAAACATATGTGAAAATCTCTTAAGTATTTCAAAAGCAGTTTAGTTTAGTTTGTTTTCTGAAATGTGATTTTGGGTAAATCGAATACCGCTGGCAATGCCTTAAATCATAAAATCAGGAGTAAAATACAGTACGAAGACTGTAAAATCGATCGTATGGGACAAGGTTGCTTCCACCAATAAACCCAATTTGATGCTTATAGACCGATATTACATCCATATCCCTCGAAGGACTCTGATTTTATAAAATGAGTTGTGTAGCTTTCGATGGTACATGCTACCAAACATCTGATTAAACGTATCTAAGCAAGTGTATACTTGCTAAATATCGCTTACAGCTGAAAAACATTATGAGTTATAGTAAAATATATAATCGATCGTTGCATATTAGGCTGAGTTAAATAAAACATACCCTATGCTTGTATTTCAAATCTATTCATTTCTAGCCAACTAATTGGACGGAATCCATCTTATCCGGTTAATGCATACGCAGTAGGCCTGGCCGCTTTGACGCTTGTATCTCTTCTTTGAAATGCTGCAAGCATCAATATTGACAAAACAAAATTTGATTGTCATCGAACTCAATTATTTTCAGGATGCTTTCTCCTACTGGCTGCGTTGGTATCAGATTAGACTAGATTTGAATGGTCGAAAGCAAATTATTTCTTTGAAACTAACAGTTGCCTTGATCATTAATGAGCAGTAAGTTCGTCAAATTTCTGCATGTAACTAGAAATTCTATTCCAGTTACAGGCCTTCCACTAAATCAGCTCAAATCCTCTAGGATTCTGCATGTAGTTGATCTATATATGAAGATTGACATTTGTTATTGGTGGTAATTTCGACCGAAGCTAAGGTAACCTTATGTATTAAAATGTTTGCTATAGTTAGAGTTCATTTTAATAAATACCAAAAACCACGCACTTGTGTTTCTCGCAATAAAAATGAAATCTTCCGAGAAACTCGTTTTTAAAAATAGTGCTAATCGAAAAAAAATTAAAATATTAAAATAAAATTTTAATTTTAGGGAAAAATAATCTACGTAAATTGTGAAGATAAAGTGTACGATTCTTCGCATATTTCGTTTATCTGTTCGCTTCGATGGGATTTTTCACAGAAATTTTTTCTTCTATCTATGGAATCGGCAGATCCAGTTAGTAAATCACGTTCATCATCATTTTCTGGCTCGAAAGATGACCGAGAACCTAAAAAATGAAAAGTAATGCTAAACATAATCAATTTGCAGCGCGCTAATACCGGAAGGCCGATTTTTGACTCTAGACCGGGTTGCCCTGGGAGTTGCGTTGGACTTTTGACTAACAGAACTCGACCACACGAACTGCTTTTGGTATTTTGTCTCGATCAGCCCTCAAAATTTCACCTTCTCTTCTAATCAACTGCAGAAGAATCAAAAAGTGAATAACTCAGTGGCATTCCTTCATCCATCTATTGTCGTTTGGTGCACGGGAGAAGTAAGCTAGAGGCAATAGTCAAACCCTTCTGCAACTTTGGCTGCCATGAAAACTAGAAATACGGTCAATTGTTTCTACAGCGTTTTTTCCAGCAAATCACGCTCCAAACCATATGCGCATTTAATTTTATGGCACAATAATAGCTGAAAACTAATGCACCTTGGAAGGTAAACCTGTTTACAACAACAAAAACAAAATTAAATTACACTGTCAATTAAAACCAATATATTCAATAAATTAATCATGAATTTCCTGAAAATTGATGGAATTCAGTACGGTAATCAGACTCCGATCAACAGCCATTTGCATTACATTTAAAATTTAGAGCATTTATTTTTCGATTTGAAAATATCACAGTTCTGCCAATAAAGCCCATTTATCTTCGCCCTGACTACTATAAAACCGTTAAATGCATTTACTGGAAGGAAAATGGTTCTAAAATGCGTTTTCTACTGACCATAATAAGATAATATGCATGAGTCCTAAAACGGCATTTCAATACAGCATTTTACGAGTTCATAAAGTTGACCTAATACCTTTGATAGGAGTAGAAGGAATAAGAAAAAACAAAGTTTTTAAGAACGTTGTAAACAAGCTGTGTAGATTTTTGAAAACTTGACTAAAATATGAAACCTATTGACACCTATTGGTGCCATAAAAAAACCAAATTGATTTCTAGTGGCTTTCATAAGACATGAATAAAACTTAATAAAGCTGGATGGTTTTGGTTGTGTTACTTGGGAGAGGTCTGGGGAAATTTTTTTGCAAACGGTGTGGGTATTATGGATTGATTCATGTACAATGTTATTCTCATATATGTTATGCTACCCTACCCAGAGTGGAATATGCTACAAAAATTGATAGTTCAACAAGACAATGACCCCAAACGCTCTGTCAAAATCGTCGAGCACTGGTTTAACAATAACAATGTTATAGTGGATTGGCCACCGCAGTCTCCGGATCTCAAACCGATCGAGAATCTTTTTAAGATCGTAAATCGAAGAATCAACCGCGAAAATGTGCGCAATAAGCATGAACTGTTTGAGCAAATCCAAAAAGCTTGGGCAGAGATCCCAAAAAGCATTATTGACAACCTGATCCCCGCCATGCCTCATAGATGCAACGCTTTAGTCGACAATGATGGATTCGCAACGAAATATCAAAAGCCGATGACAATCTGGTGGCCAGTATATGAAATTGCAGTTGTTTTGTCCAGGAGGATAATGTATTGGTTTTTTCGTTTGATAATTCTATTGTATCTGATTACCGACTGGGATTTTGTAATGCTGAGATGATTTCTTTGGCTTTTAGTCTTTTGAGTAATGGTAAATCCTCTTCAATTACTTTTTAAAGCTAGACGGTTTTAGACTTCATCTTCGTATTCGAAAAGATTATAAAAACAGTCTGAAGTAAAATTATTATTATTAGAAAGCTGCTTTTAAAAATATTAGCATGTTTATTGCAATAATAAAACACTCATAAATTTAAACAAAAGCTTAAGGGCAGTACGATTATTACTTGGGAATGATAATATTATTGAATGATTGAATAAATCGTTTGTGTAATAGAAACAGATAATTTTTATATTTTCCAACGTTTCGGCGTATTGTATTTCGGCTTCTTCTAGGGATTATTGGAAATAAAGTGAGTCTGTATGCCGTTTTTTTTTATAATATTTAATATAATTTTACTTTATAGGTTTCTCTTTTTGTAATATTATGTTTTATTTTTACATTGAAACGTCTAGTAATTAATGTAAAACAGAACATAATATGACAAGAACCGAAATCTAGTAAGTAAAATTATATCGGAAAATACACAAAAAAAAGCCTGCCGGCACACTATATTTACAGAAATCCCTTAAAGAAGACGAAATACAATTCGTTGAAACGTCGGGAAATAGAAAAATTATCTGTTTCTATTACTCAAACGATTGAAAGCCAACCAAATCATCCAATAATTTTAAAATTGTTTGTGAATCAATTCAGTGTTATTCGACACAATAAATTCGAATTGTGTTTATTTTGATCACCTGCACACCTTTTTCTTTTTGTTAATTTCCACAATTTTTGTTGTACACTTTTATTATCGCCTTTGACTGGATGCATTTTTTCCCCCAACACTGTATAAGAGTCACAATGGCTTCAACCGAGAACAGTCAATCGACCATTTGCATACTGAACAACATTGATACAACATTTTAATAGCATTTCTTTGTGTAACCACCGGATTCCTGGCCACTCTCTTATGCCTTCTTTCACCCAGAATGCCCTGCTGCTCCGGAGTATAAGAATGAAAGCAATATACATGGACAATTTGCTGCGCGAAAAGCCGTACAGGCGCTAATAAAGGAATGATAATAGGAATGGCTGTGATTTTATTTTCGAATTTATCTGTTGATCTTAGGATCGGTAGAAATTCATATTGATATCACTTTCGTCAATAATTGATAGAAGAAATCAGCACTATTTTATTTATAATGTCATTATAATTAGATTATCAGAGCACTAGAACCACAAAGTAACATCGTTGCAGTTGAATAACAAATCTTCGATCCACGACCAGAACATTGAATCACGAAATAGGTGCAAAAATCCACTAACCAGTTATCGATTTTCATTCTAAAGAATGAGACTGAGCAATTAAATGTGATGTGCATTCAAAAGCACAGCCTACTCCGTTTTTTACAGGAAAGATGAAATTACCTTTAAGAAACTCAAAGAGTCACCCATGGTTTTACTGCATAACTCACCGATTCTCAAGTAGTTTTTCAATCCCACGTATCACATTTTGTAATCCAAGAAGCGAAGTAAGATGTTAAATTCTTGAAACTCTTAGCAGTGTCATGCAATCTAGGGCCACCAAAATAAGGAATAATATTTCCCTAACATGATGGTGATGCTACTTTCCGTGAGTGTATGAGAGTTTTGACAAATTTATGTTTGAAGCTTACCTCACCTCTTTGTTTACAAAATTTGATCCGTGTGTTTGGAAAAGTACTCGAGGATTGATGTTGAATTTGATATTCAAACCAGTGAATCAGCCTTGTTTGTTGATTTCAAATCAAACTAATTTTATAATCTCCACCAACACCAACGAATGTATTATTCCTCACATTTCACCATCGTCCAACTGAATGATTGGGTTAATATTTATAGAAATAAATTTTATAAAATAAAGTGAATTATATTTAGTACCTTCTGCATTAAACAAAAACACTTCATTTAAATTAAAATCAGAGAAGAAGTACGAGAGCCATTTAAATTATATTTCCCGGCTCCCATGTATC
>JASCZW010010404.1:2500-36896 GCA_034211315.2 Aedes japonicus
GCAAAACTTGTTTTCCTTCGTCGCATACTTCCAAACCACAAACTTCCTATCACGACACTAGCCATGTCGAACATAATATTCGAACCAACATTCTCTGTAAATTCCAATTAAAAGTGTTATAAACAGTTGTCCTGTTGTGTTAACGATTCGCGTTGATAGAGTCCTACCTCTAGGAAGAAAACTTTTTGAGAAACATAGTGAAAGTGAGAATGCCCAACCGACGGATCCAGAACGCTTGCAGATTCAGGAAGCGCATAAAGAGCGAACATACGGGAAATCCTCCGGAAACGACCACATGACCGATGCCAAGCGAGCTCGGAGTTATCGTGCGAAATTGAAAGCAGCAAGAGAATGCGGTTAAGCAATAAATTAAGGTTGGGACGCTGGAGAAGGTCCTTCAACTCGAGGTAGGAAATTGATATTCATTAAATTTAGGGATCATGCTGAATCATTCTTGATGGCGTCATTACCTCAACATTTAAAATTGATATAAAATCAGAGTCGCTACTACTTTCTTGCTGTGAGGATTTTGATAGAGTTCGATTCGATGTTCATTCACTAACAATCGATTTAACACCGAAAGAAAGCTATCGCGAGGGCGAGATAAAAGATAGAAAACAGAGCAGCGATTCACCTTAAATCAATTTAACAAAGAGTACGTCATCATAGCAATTGAATATCTCTGCGTATTGCCCTCGTCTTAATAAATTTAACATAGTATTAATTTATTCCAGGATGACATGCGCCGCGTTTATATGACACCTAAGAAGAACTTCAAATGAGGTCGACAATAACCAGCGCTTGAACATGTTTCAATGTGATTATTTTCAGGTATTTATTTTATATCATAAGAATTTATCATATATTAACCAACCTTTTCTCCCATACCCATTGCAAAGAATAATGATATTTTATAAAACTCACTTCTTCTTCTTACTTAAAATGTGTCTTTATTTGTTGCTCATTCAATGTTTACATTTAATTATTACATATCAATTGTCTACAGCCGAAGAGGCTCTTCATCTTTGTTCTTTGTAGTTGTTTCAGGGTGCGTTTGTTAATTTGTTATTCTAATGTACATATCACGCCCCAGACTACCATGACTAAATACCTGATAACCTACCACCACAATAACTACAATTTAAAAACCCCAGGTGGGAAGGGGTACTGCATCCCGGATTACTTGGTGGTCTGATAGGTGGCAACGTGTCCTGTACCTATTGATAGTCTCACCAAAACGACCTCTCGAGCGTGTTTTAATCTCGGCCAGACGGTGATCTTCAGTATTTCTCGTCCGCGAGGTGGTTCAGATCATCCTGAGGAAATTTGTTTTGGAACCCGCTGCAGTTTCAGGTGGTAAGTAGCGCAGCTCTCCCAGATCGGCAATGCCGTACTGACAACCGGGAGAATGATCTGCTTGTAGATAGCAAGCTTGTTCTTCAGGGACAATGTAGACTTTCAGTAGCAAATGGCACATAAGCTCAACAGAACGTTACACCTCTTTGTGACAGCCCGTCAACCTGGTTCCCGGTTCTGGGCCACATTCAGAGTCACGCCAAGACAGATGGCTGAATTGGTCCAGATTCCACCGTTGTGCCTTTAGACGAATTTTTAACATCCTCAGCCGGAACAAGCCTGAAGTGATTTCGAGGTGTGGGAAGAGAGATGACCTGGGTCTTTGCTGCATTGATGCAGATCTTCCAGTCTGGTGAGATACTTCAATGCAGGTCATCCAGGCTTCGCTTTGCCAGTTTCGATGCGACTCGCTCTCAGCCACCCTACCATTGTGGACGACTGCGGTATCGTCGGCGAACAGCGACAGAGAATCCGTTTTCAGGGAGTGGGGGGTATGTCCGGGTGAACAGGTTAAACAGAAGTGGACCTAGTATGCTTCCCTGCGGAACTTACCGGCGGAAACCTCCTGCGCATCAGAAACTGCAATCCATGCAGCGAAACCACTGGAATGTTCTGTCTTGACGAGTAGCTTTTTGCCATCTTCACCAGAAAGACTGGAAGATTGAACCGATGCAGCTTGTACACCAGGCCATGCATGCAGACGTTGTCAAACGCCTTTTTCATAACGTCAAGAAGGGCCATGGCAGATGTTTTTCGAAACCGACTTGTTTCGCCTTACGAGGATGTGTTGGTGACTCGATTCAGTTGATGTACCGTTGATCGACCGCGTCAGAAAGCCAAACTGTACATCAAGCAGAATGTCGAGTTCGTCCTGGAGCCGCGAGCGAGCCGACGGTAGAATTGCTTTCTCGAAGAGTTTCAGATACTCCCGGAGTGAAGGCTGATGGCCGATAGCTCTGGGAACACGAAGGATCTCTTCCCCAGGTTTTCCGGATGGGTATGACTTTAGCTTGACTTCCAGCACGAGGGAGAGTAGCTAAGGCGGAGGCATTGACTAAAAATTAATGCCAGATGTTCATAGAATTGGGAACTCAAGTGCTTGAGTTCCAAATTCATAGTACGGTGCGAAACTCTGGGGCCTCTCATGTTCTTTCTGCGATGTTTTGATATAGGTCGACCAGTTCGTCAGCTGTGATTTCTAGTTCCTCCGAAAAATCATTGGGATATAGATGGATGTTAGTCGCATGCTCGTTAACGGCAGCTTCGTGAGGACTGACGATGTTCTGTCCAAGATTGTGTGAGCTGACAAAATGTCGACCCTACTCTCAGCAGCCTTCTCAGCGGGAGTAATCAAAAAATCCTTAGAGTCATTGAGGTCTAGTGGGATCAACGGTGGAATGGGCGTAGGCTTGGTTTTTAAAATTTTTGTTAATTTCCAGAACGGCTTAGCACAATCTGGGAGGGCGGATTTTGTTAGCAAAATTATTGTTTCTGAGATCCACCGTTCTGGCCTTAACTCTTTCTTCAGTGAGATCTAATATATATATATATATATATATATATATATATATATATATATATATATATATATATATATATATATATATATATATATATATATATATATATATATATATATATATATATATATATATATATATATATATATATATATTTATATATATATATATATATATATATATATTATATTTCGATTCTTAACGTTTAAGCATAATGGATTCCCTAATTTACCTGACATTCGCATAGTAAACATGAATAATAATTTCACAAGAAAACCATAGACATATATTTTAGGTAATGCATTTAACCTTATATTCCCAACTATGGCCAAATGTATTCATCACATAGTAAAACGTAGATTATAAAAGTTTTCAATGGAAAAGTAAGAGTGACAACGGTTGTGTATTTTCGAAGGACTTATTCATACCAACACCTATATAACTAAATGAATATAAGTGGAATTTTAATGTTTGGAAATGGAATGGCCGATTGATCACATGAGAAAGTCATTTAGATGTAATAAAAGTAGCTTTATATTCCGTATAGTATACCGAATATAGCCGAATGCCCGAAGCGATAATATAAATAAATGCCCGGAGCGATGAAATAAACAAACTTTACTGAAATTCGTTCGAACAAGTATCTTTAATGATATCTCTGAAAGTTTTCGACTCAATAATGTTAGTTGGTGACTTTTCATGGTCCAGTACAGCAAACGCCTTATTAAGCATGTCTTAGCAAAGGTATAACTAGTTAGGAATATCGTTACTAGCTAAATTATTGTATCGAGTTATAGTTAAAACTGTAATCGTGCGCTACATAATCGACTGAGTCAAGGGACATGTACCCTATAAAATTGTATATAACCTTACAACAACTGCAAGATAATTTTTGTTATATTCTGTTTGATAAAACTTCCTAAACTTTGAACATTTTAAGAGACGCTTACATATTTGAAAATGTTGCAATTGATTATTGTGTTTTCATAACAATCACTAAACCCGCCGGATATTTTTGTAATAACGAATTTTATCGTTATTTGAATTCTAGAGTATTTCAATGTTTATTATTACCCTTGAAATCCAGAATTGCTAAAATTTCCTAAATTCTAATTCTTTGAATCTTGAAGTTGAATTATGCAAAGGCATACTACAACTCAGATTGTATACAAAATGATCCGAATGGTAGTGGTACTTAAATGGTGAATGTTGAAAGGAGACAAGGTATCAGTCAAAATATATGTTTGTATGTACGTATTATAGAATTTCCTCCGCTGCCTGTCGTTACTGAAACTCCCCAAACGATGCAAAACATTGTTGATGGTTCCGGCGATGGTGAGAATTCCAAGATGCGGGCCATTCAGGCACAGTATGACATACGAATAAACATTTAGTAATGTTAAGTGATTATGATTTAAGAATGAGCAAAACTATCATTAATTAAATAATTTTATATTCCCTAACAGATCTTACCTATCTTCTAGGCCTTAAAGATAGTCCATCGTAAAACGTGCAACCGTGACCGTGTCATCATTTAAACCAAAGGCCCTTTTCAGGGCCACCAAGAGTTATAAAGAGTGTACAAGAGAATTTTCCTACATACTGACTTCATAAAACTTCAGGGCCACTAAATAATATCTCAAGAGCGTACAATAGAATTTTCTTACTTACTGGCTTCAAAACGCTGGTTCATCGTCCCATAAGAGCAGCACCCGTCACATTGTGACTTAAACTGCTTCTATCGGTAAGGGTAAGCGACCTCGCACGAATAATTGAAACCCTTTTAACGCTAATAATACACAGAATTTCCCTGACATTATAATGCATCACTTGGTTTAACGTAGTCTACGTCAACCGGTCGTGTCTTGTACACAACCCCACTCTTTTTTTTTTACATGTATAGGGTACGGGGCGGGTTTTTTGCAGTTTTATTCAGCACCTGGGACATTTGGTAAAGCTTTACGTAATCTTTAATTAAAACAGCTCATATTTAGACGTTAATTTATCTCCTTACCTCTGATATATCGAAAGATACCTTCAGAAACGAGCATTAGACTTAGAAAATTTCATAGTCATGGAATAAAGTTCCCAATTGCAAGGCCTTATAAAAAGCATGCGGATTGCTTTCTGATCGTGAAAATGTTTTCTTCCGCTCCACAATCTGTACATAAACAAACAATTTTGTATACGTGAGGTTTCACGCATGTGTGCGAAATTAAATAGACCAGCTCACGATTTGCTGCAAACGTCAATTTCCTCAACACGCTCCATCGTTTTACCCATCCGCTCTTGAAAACAGTCAACCAAAACATGTCAATTGCTACTATCACAAACTCGTCTACTAGCAGGTTATGAGACAGACGTACACCCGAATAAAAAATCACATAATCAGTGGCTAATATCCACCATAAATTGACTTAACTTTCATGTGATTCAAGAAGTGGAAAATGCTTTGCAAAATCAAGTGAATCTTATGTGTTCACTGAAATGTAGATGATTAGTCAAGTAGATTTCCGTTTTCTATGTGATATTCATGTCAAAGTCACTAATTTTGAAAATAATCTACATGTGTTTCCAGTAGTTGCTAAGTGAAATATATTTTCAGTGTACACGACTAAACTTTTGATTCGACATTGATCTTTTGATTGGTAATGTGCATTTCTTATTTCATTTAAATATTGGACTCGGAAAAAATGCGATACTTTGGTGTGGATGTAACTTTTTATCGTTTGGGTAAAAATTAATAATTTTTTGGGTAATACTAGTTTAGAGTATTATGTTTATGTGAAAACTTTTATCGCGATCTGTCAAGTAGTTTTCAAAATGCATTCGAAACAAGAAGAGCTACGCCAGCAAATCTAGAGCGCGGTGATCGATAATCCTGGACAGTTGCACAGATGGATCGGCAAAAGGCTTGGAATCCACTATTCCACTGTGTCCCGCGTTGTGAAGATGATCCAGAAGGCGAAGAACATCGCGTGGCGCGCTGGAAGCGGCCGAAAACCGAAAACGGAATACTCAGAGAAGGCGCGGAAGATAAGGCAGTACTTTAAGCATAGCCCGAACTTTTCCACCCGAGACGTGGCCAAAAAGGTCATTTCGTCGAAGTGGTTCGTCCAGCAGACCATGAAGCGGGCTGTGCTACGTGTTTTAAGGTCAGAAAGGCGCCAAACCGGACTGACAAGCAAAACACGGTGGTCTAATTGCGTGCGTCAAGCAAACAAATCCCCGGCCTCGAGTTTTTTGTCGGTACGTCCCGCATGGAGGTTCCGTAAAAGTTCCGGAAGAGAAAGATGAGCAAATTCGCGAAGAAGTACCTGTTGTGGCAGGCGATTTGCGAGTGCGGACGGTACAGCAAGCCGTTCGTTACAACCATAAACGGGCAGATTTATCGAGAGGAATGCTTGCAGAAGCGCTTGCTGCCCTTCCTCCGCTCTCACCGTTGTCCCACGCTGTTCTGGCCGGATCTCGCTTCGTGCCATTACGCCAAGCCTGTAATGGATTGGTACATAGCGAAGGGCGTTAATGACGTCCCGAATGAGGCGAACCCGTCAAATACACCAAAACTTCGTCCGATCGCAAAGTTGTGGGCGATAATGAAGAAGAAGTTGAAGAAAAGCGGAAAACATTCAAAACCGATGAAGCTTTGAAGAAAAACTGGGAGAAATTGTATAAGGAAGATGGACAAAGCCTCGCCCAAGATCTCAATCCCTGAAATTTTGAGAAGTATCCAATTTAAAATGAATTTTTGGTGATCATTTTTGTGTGTCTCATTTTTTCTGAGTCCAGTCTTTACTCTCACGGAAATTTTAGACAAAGCGACTGTGACGACAAACTGGATGCTTCGTTTAAAAACAAATAATTGTAAGAGACAGCAGGCTTCACGTTACAATACCGGTGCGCTATATCCATGGTTAACAAAGAATAGAGGAAACAGGGGCTCTCGGAGGTATTTCGGAGCCGATTAACTACAACCGGCGCATTAAAGCTGGCAACCGCGCCTATTTTGGACCCCAAAATACTAAAAACAGCTATGGACCGAATCTAATGGAGACAACTTTTAGTGCACAGCTGCAGCAGAGGCCAATCGGTAAGAGAAAAAAATGATTAAGTACACTGTGCTGGCTACAAAATATGTAGGCTCATGTAAGAGAAAAACCATCTGTAACGAAATAGTTGACGCCTGTCTGAAATAATAGTTTTCATACTTTATACTTTTCTGTTCACTCCTATTTCTCAAACTATAAATTTGTTTGGACGCGATTAATCTCGACGCTAATCTCACCTAAATTTATCAATCACATTTTTACATACTTCTCCATGTACTTATCCATTAAGTATCGCACCTACACTCCCACTTACAACAATCACAATTGCACATTCAATCCGCCTGAAGGCCATTTACGATGCATTTAATTTTCAATTGCGGAAAAATGAATCCACACCGAGATATTATTACTGAGAGTGAGCGATTGACGAGCTGCGTGTGCGTGTGTTTCGTTTCTGCCTCGATTCGCAATAATTTTCTTCTCGGAAACCATTTATCGAGCATGCATTTCAATGTGAGCATGAATCTTTTACAGACGAGTATTTCAATAAACCTGAAGCCATTATCGGATAGAACGATGTGCAAGAAGAAATGGTGGAACATCAATTTCAGCTCTATTTGCGGTAATTTTGCTGAAAAACAAACAAAAGATTATTGCCTAATCGGACCACTTTGCATGCAATTGCAGGAGTAATTTCCCCTTAAACAGAAAATAAGCCGCAGTACAATTGAAAAGGCACTTTCGCAAATGATTCCAATTTAGCGTAGACTGCTTATCAGTGACGATGCCATTTTCGCCTACTTTCGACTGCCGGTGCTGCAAGAGGTTTTCATTTTTTTTTCTAATCTAAGCAACCATGGAAAAACGTGGGATGAACCGAGTGGAACCGTATCAAATTTACACATAAGTGAAGAAATTCCCATTGAATAAATTCACAATTCAACAGCTTCTTGAAGTCTCATCAAAAACCATCTCGTCTCACTCATTCACTCGATTTTGCCTGCCGTTTGATTATGACACATACACACTTACACTCACACGTACAGACGGTCGCCTCCGTTTTAATCTGTTCGAGACCCAACAACACCCGCCTGGCAAGACCCCAAGACGGCAACCAAGACGGCAACGGTGCGATGTGTAGAAGCGTGAAAAAGGTCCAATTTAGCAGAAGATAAAATTTACATTCTAATCACAAGCAAGGAATCAAAACTTCAGTGGAGCGTTTTTCGCACCAAGACGAGAGTAGGCAGAAAGCGGTTCAAAGGTGTAGGGGACAGAATAGGTTTTTTTTTCGCATCTCGCGCCGAAAGGTGTGTCGTGCAGTTGCTGTGACTTTGGCATATGCCTAGCCGACCTCCGGAACTGGCGACGAGGAATTCGGATAGGGGCGAAAATTAGCGCACAAGAATGCGTCTTGGTCCGGAATGTGAAATTGACACCGGGTGTGTGTCGGTGACCTGACTAGTAGCGTGAACTACAATAACCGTCCAAGTAGTTACTGGTAGACATGGATGCCATATTCACAGACATGTCTGTAAATTTGCAGACTTTTAATTTTTGTTGCAGACTTTTCTAACGATGCAGACATTTAGCAGACATTTTATTTATGTTGCAGACTTTTACAGACATTTGAATTATTTTTTAAACTTCAAATAAAGGTATTCTCTGAAGTTCGGATTTCAAACGTACAAGGATCTGAACAGTATTGTAGATACGGTAACAAGCTTTGTTGAAATAAAAATAAATATCGTGGGTATCATTTGAAAGTAGAAATCCTTGAAGAAACGAAACCAGTGGGCCACTTGGACACACAATGGGCCCGGAGATAAGTATCGTATAGGCCCTTTCCGAGGAGGGTAGCATGGAGTCCCTACTTATGGTAGTATTCAATCCCACACATGTTCAATCCCATGCGAAAAAATATTGTCAAAGCGTTGGTAATATTGGTCCTTTGCCATTAAATCACAACGAAAGTCAAGGTTCACAGCAATACAAATTATATTTGAGAAATTTACCGTAAACTAATTGCTGAGTATTTGCTCTAAAGCCCTGTCGGTTGCCAATCGGGGGACAGAACAACAGTTAAAGTTGGAGCTATTGAACTAAATCTTAAAACTCTGAATCAGTACATTTGTACTAGGGATCTAGACCCACAATTTAGGGTACAGCCTGGAAAGTTTAGAGGACAACTTCCCAGAGCTTCGGAGAGACAATTCCCGAGGAAGAGACTTCCTCGAAAAAAACTTCTCCGATGGTCAGACAGAAACTTCTCAGAAGTATTGAGAGCAAGCAGTTCAAGCCAGAAGAACCTTCAAAAATTCAGGACCAAATATTACCGAAGTTCAAGATCATACTTACCATAATTTCAGGAGAACTTCCCCAAGAATCAGAAGAGGACTTATCAGAGCTTCTAGGTGAAATGGAGAGAAGAGCACTTCTTTGAAGTTAGGAACTCTTCAAATGTTTCGGAGTTCTTGCCAGAAATTCCAAATTGAACTTCCCAGAAGTTCAGAAAAAAACTTTCCAGATTTTAGACGGGAACTAACCAGGAAGGGCACTACCTATCATTTCTCAACGTTTCGGAAAAAAAAATCCTCAGGAGGTGCTAAGCAGATTTTGCAAAGCTCAGAGGAGAAAATTTCAAAATTTCAGAATAAGAGAGAGAACAGAATAAGTCTTTCCAGGAGCATCGTGGGTATTGTTCCTAATTTGAGCACGAATTGCCCAATAGTTCCTGAACAAACTTCGTCAAAGTTCTAGAGAAAACTTCCCAAAAGTTCAGAAGTCCAGGAAGAAACTTCAAGTACAAATTTAAAGGAATTTTCTTTGAAATTTTGGAGACGGCTTTCCCAAAATTTTAATTAAAAATTCCTCGCAGTTCAGGGTGGGACCAATCAGAAGTTTGGAAAGAATAAGCTCAAGAAAAAGCTCCCCCAAATTTCAAAAAGAAACTTACCAGAGAGGATCAAGAAGGATTTTTTTCTAAAAAATCAGTAAAGAACTCTTCAGAAGTTCACAAGAGGACTTCTCAAAAGTTCCGAAGAGACCAAAAGTTAAGTTGGAACTACTTAGAAGTGCTAGATAGCTTCCTTAAAGTTTTGAATCGAACATTCCAGCATTTCAGAATGAGAACCGCTCGAAGTTCGGGTAAATACTTTTGATAAAATCAGGAAGAAACTTTCCACAAGTATAGGGGGAGCTTTTTAGCAGTTAAAGCAGAAACTTCTTATGAATTCAGGAACAAACTTCCCCGAAGTTTAAGAGAATACTCCCTTGAAGTTCAGAGAAAACATCTCGGAAGTTCAGATAAGAACTTCTCATAAATTCAGAAAGAAACTTCTTACAACTTTGAGAAGATTTTCCAAGAAATTCTGGCGAGTACTTTCCCAAAGTATTGCGGAAATTTTCCTCGTAGTTTAGGATGGGACTTATCAGAAGTTTAGAAAGCAAATATGTTCAGGAAAAAACTTACCAAATGTTTCTGGAGGGTTAGGTTGGGCTCTTAATGTGAATTTCGAAGAAAATAAGAAGTGACTGAAGGAATTTTGTCTGAAGTCTAGGAGGAAACATATAAATCTAGTCCATACAATCCCAGAAAAAGATCCAGAAACATTTACATAATCACACATATAGCGTTAATGACATAACTCGATCTCTTATTACGTCTTTTTGTTGAAAAAAGTTTAATTTTAAAAAATATTACAGACTTTTACAGACGTTCCCAGACATTTCAAATTTTTATCACAGATATTTGAAAAAAGTATCTGGCATCCCTGCTGGTAGATGACAACTATTCGACAGGTGAAGTTCACATATTTATCAGGATATTTAGGCTTATCTTCTGGGGGAAAGGATACATGTTACTTTGGCAATTTGATAAGCTTTCTGTAGGAAACAGATGATATCTTGAAGATAAATTCTACTCGTATTTCTCGGAGTAAAACTTAAAAAAACCTTTGATTTCCAGAAATCGATTTCAAGTATTACATCTACAGCTTTCAGAAAATCCTTTGTACTATTCGGCAGTTAGATGAATTATTCTGAACTTATATAAGCTTCTAGTATCTGAACAAACTCTTTATAAATTGGAGTGCTATAAACTTTTGAATATCTCCACTCAAACAAATCGACTCGTTGTTTCCACCTGAAATTCACGAAATTTGCGTCCACTGCCAAAACCACTAATAAACGCTTGAAATTCAAGTAAGAGCTGTCTATGTGAAAATAACATAAATGTTACGTGTTCAGGTGTAAGTTACATTAAATTTCACGGGGAAAATATAAATGTCGATTATTTTGAGTGAATGAAGATGGGGTGGAAATATGATGAGCTTGATATAAGCTGATTAAGCTTCTCGGAAGTTGAACAAACTTATTGGAAATTTAAAAAAAAAATAATTAAAAAGTAAGCTCGTTCTCTTTTGAGAAGAAAAGTGGTGGAACTTCAGGGAGCTCCATGGAATTGCTAAAAAAATTTCAACGTCTCTGGAAACTTGGTTGAACTATCAAAAAATTTGCTGATCATCCATGGAATAGAAACAACTTTTTAGAAACTACCGGAATTTTAAGAAGCAGGTTTGGCTTCCCAAAATTAAATTACTTCCAGTTGGTACATCTTTCATGATAAAATGCAGAATATCATAAATATTTTAATAAGGCAAGAGGAATTGAAATTTTTTTTATGGAAAGTTGGTCTCCTTGCAAAACTTTTTGGTAGAATTAATATGAAAGAAATAGCATTTCCGAGGTTAGCTAAACCTAACAAGTTTTTGTTTTTCAAATCGCCAAAATTTTGATATGGTGGAGATTCCGCAAGAATGATTAAAACAAAAGAAGTATTTTTTAATTTTTATTTTGGTTCGATTTGAAAAATTATCCAGAAGTAGGCAGTTCTTCTTAAAACTTAAGTACCCCAACGTTCTAGGATGTTTCATAAACTTATGGAAAAACCCTTGGAATGTTTCTTAAACATTTGAGAATCATCACAAAATCCTTAAAAGTTGCCTGAATTTCTGGGACGTTTTCTAAAATTCTGGAAAGTTCTCCGGTCTGTGAGAAAATTATTGACAGATTCCAAAACTTTAATTAAATTTGCTAAATTTCTTTGAAATACACTGAGCATCTGGGAAGTTCTTTGAGCATTTGGAAAGCTCCCTAAAATTCTGGGAAGTTTTCTGAACTTCTGGAAAGTTTTCTGAATTTCTGAGATGTTCGCTGAGCTTCTCGAAAGTTTCCTGATCTTTGATGAAGTTCGCTGATCATTTCGGACATTTTATGAAGTTTTGGAAAGAATCCTGAGCTTCTGAGCAATACGCAAAAAAATCTGATAAGTTTTCTGATCTTATGGGAAGCTCACTTAATTTCTGGATAGTAGCTTGAACTCCTTGGAAAAGCCCTTACCTTTTTGGAAGTTCCCTGAGCTCATGTGAAACGTTCTGAATTTATGGAAAATTCCCTAAATTTCAGGGGAGGATCACAAATCTTCTGGAAAGTTTTCTGAATTTCTAAGATGTATCCTGAACTGTTGATAATTTTCCTGAGTTTCTGGGATAGTTCAATGAATGTACGCGTTTTTTTTTTCAAACTTTTGGGAAACATTTTTTTTTTCATTAGTTTCTTCACTTGTTCCGGTGTTGGGGGATGCAAATATTGCTGGTTTCAGGGTAAACGTAAAGTCTTCTTGTGCGTTTTTTGAACGTCTGAGATGTTTCCTGATCTTTGAGGAAGTTACCTGATCTGTTTGGACATTTCATGAAGTTTTTTGAATTTCTGGGAAGTACCTCGAACTTCAAAGAAGTACCTTGAACTCCTACTAATTCCTGGAACTTATGGGAATTTCCTTGAACATCTTAAATAGTTATTTTAACTTCTGAGAAATACCCAAAATATTCTGATGTTTTCTGGACTTCTGGGTAGGTGCCTAAATTTCTGGGGAGGTCCCTGAATTTCTGGGTAGTAGCCTAAACTTTTTGGAAGAACCCCTAGCTTTTTGGAAGGTCCCCGAACTCATGTGAAACTTTATGAATTTCTGGAAAATTCTCTGAATTTCTAGGCAATACCCTGAACTTCTTGAAAATACCCTGAATATCAGTGCAGTTGACTACTGGGACGTTTCCTGATTTTTTGTGATGTTTCCATAACATCATGGAGAATCACAAAGCTTCTGGAAAGTTTCCTGAATTTCTAAGATGCATGCTGAACTTTCGATAAGCTCCCTGAGTTTCTGGGAAAGTACAACGAGTTTATGAATTAATTTATTTAAAAAATCGGCACATTGTTTCCACGTGAAATGCACGTAATTTTTGTCCACCACCGAAACCAGTAATAAACACGTGGAATCCACGTAACAGCTGCGTGAAAATCACATAAATGTTACGTGACTTTTTATGTACAATCCACTGGCATGCAATGATCACCTGATTTTACTGCAGAAGATTTGATTACGTGTTGAGGTTTTAATTCATAGAAATATAATGAACTTGACAGAACCTGATTAACCTTCTCGGACGTTAAACAAACTTATTAGAAAATTTCAGAAAAATTAAGAAGTTTGCTCGATCTCTTTTGAAAAGAGAAGTGGTGGAACTTTAGAAAAGTCCATGGAATTGCCAAAAAATTCACAACGTGTCTAAAAACTCGGTTAAATTTCCAAAGGGATTGGTAAAATCTGCTTCTTAAATTTCCGGTTATTTCCAGAATGTTGTTTCTATTCGAAGGATGCATGGAATAGACACAAATTTCTGAAAGTTACTGGAACTTTAAGAAGCAGATTCTAGTTGGTACATCTTTTATGATAATAAATAATTTAATTAGCTACGAGAAACTGAAGAATCTGAAAAGTTAGTCACTTTGCAAAACTTTTTGGTAGAATTTCTATAAAATAAATAGCATTTACGAGATGTTGTTATACCTTACAATTTTTTTTTTAAGAATCTCCAAAATTGTTGGACGACAGAAATTCAGCTATATTGATTAAAATTAAAAAAGTAGTTGACTTTTTTATTTTCGTTCTGGTTCGGTTCGTTAAATTACCCAGTAGTAGGAAGTTCTTCTTGAAACTTTAGTACCTTGAGCTTCTGGAATCTTCCCTGAGCGATTAAATAGTTTTTCGAGCTACCGGGAAGCTCCTTTAACTTATGTTAAAATCCTTGGAATGTTTCCCAAACATTTTACTAAATCCTTGGCCGTTGCCTAAATTTCTGGGACGTTTTCTGAAATTCCGGAAAGTTCTCCGATCTGCGGGGAAATTTTCTGAAATTCTTTGCCAATCCCAAGACTTGTAAGAAATTTCCTGAATTTTTGGGAAATACCCTGAGCATCTAGGAAGTACTTTGGGCTTTTGAGAAGTTCCCTGAACTCCTTGGGGTTTTCTGAGCTTCTGGAAAGTTTTCTGAATTTCTAATATGTATCCTAAACTGTTGATAAGTTCCTTGAGTTTTTGGGATAGTTTAGCCGTTGTGTGTCCAACAAAAATAAAACCTCTAAGAAGCCGACAGGGAACGTTTTTACCCACGGAATTAAAATGACTTTAAATAAGAAAATATCCAACCGATTTAGGATATGTTTACTGTTTTGGATTCAGAAACTTAACCATTTTCTTGTTAATTTATAATATGACCGAATATTACCGATTTGTATCCGAAAGAACCGGATATCCGGAACCATGTTCCGAAAATGGTATACGTATAAAAGATTCCAATATAAAACCAGCGGTAATGACACTATAAGTCATTCAAAGAATACACAGGAATTTGTCTGATTGCCATATTACAATTCGGTGACTTGATTCTGAAACAGCTACCACGTAGCAGGTTCCCATGGGGTCATGGATGGCCAGAAAATTATTTGAATTGATCCCTAACAATATAGGTGTCAAAATTCTTCAAATCGTTGCAGAAGTATGTTTGCCATAGCTACTGAACCATCCGGTCACTTGGCACCGGATTGGCCAGTTCAGAGTAGGTTCCAATGGTTCGTGCTTTTGACAGTTGCGCGTGTGGCATTAATCTTTTTAGCTAAATTTTCGCCATTTAATGCTTTTTATGTTGAAAAAATTGCACTTCATTTTTATTAACCTCGAGACGGCCGCGAGTAATCGGTTCTATCCCCCTAATTTTAGTTTTAAGATAAATGATGTATAAAAATATGAAAATTTGGCTCTGTAAACTTGATTCGCTTGAGCCTGTACAAAAACATGATAAATTTAAAAAAATAATAACATGGATGAAACTCACAATTTCGAATGCTGATCCTCAAAAATCTCATGTCAGAGGATTTGGCAACATCCGGATACTCTGGAACCGGGTTTGGTAGGGTCCAATGAGGTCAATTTCGGAATCCTAAGTAATTGTACCTTTTGACGGCTCAAAATTTCCAAAATTGTCCTCTTTGAGCCATAGCGGAAGCGGTTCCAGTTTTAGAGTATCCGGATGTGGCCAGATGTCCTAGTAGGTCTCTTGCATTATGTTTTCGGATACCAATATAAAACCATAACCAGTGTTTGTGTATGATCATGGGCTGTACGCACTATAAAAGTGGATAAATCGGTTATAGTGAAAGTAAAGCGAAATCCTGGAAGGTCAATCCGGAAGCTGGCTAAACAAGCGATATCTCGAGATCCTTCATGCATTGGTCAAAGACGACTTTAAAGCATCATCCAGGGCTAGGATGAAGCGCTATTTGATAACAAGACGGATCAATGCTTTGCGGCTTGATAGCTCGAAACGATTGCTGTCTCTGGATTGCTATTCAAAAGAGGATCCCCAAGATTTGGATTGTTATGATTGGGGAAGCATTGGATACATTATGATAAGTGATTGGAACAATAAAATTTGTTTACTTATAATATACCAAAATGAGGGTAGCCAAAAAGAGCTGAATGAGCTTGACAAAAATACGTCGGGTAGCCATACCTTTGTCACAAGAGAACAGCCATTGTGTTGTTTACCGAAAGTTATCACGGATTTCAACTCAACCTGCTATAGCAAGCCATCAGGTGGAACATTTCCATCCGGTATGATTTTACGTACATAGGTAATCCTTGAGCTGATGGTTGGTAAATACACGGTCATCATCATCATCATCATCTCGCAATATCGGGAGCAATTAGCGATTTGGGTGAGTTAATATGCAAAATGTAAACAAAATGTTTTTTTCACTTCAATGCATAATAATTACAACTTTTCAATAAGTTTTGATCTTTTTGTCCTGATTGTGCTCTATAGTTATTTTATTCATTGAATATTGTTTTCGCAAAGGACGTAATGTTATTATCGAAACAATTTACCTTGCAATTTACGCCATATTGGCAGTTGACAAAATGGAAGGCGTAATTCAAATCAAAAACAAAAATTTGGTGTAAAGTAAAAGGCGATACTGACAAAATAATAAAAACAACGCCGAAACGTGGACGGCAAAATTTATGAAAATGTTAAAATTAGGCGTGTAGTATAGGGTTATACTTTTTCTTCAGTACTTTTGAGGCTAACATTGAAAATGGCGCAATCAATCCTACCAGTTTTGAAAGGCAAATATTCAAAAATGATCAACTTTGATGGAAAACTTTTGAATTTCCATCAGTATTTTATATAAATCAGAAGCTAGCATTGTTCTCTGTCTGTATACTAGATTGTATTTGAATTTATACGTTTATTTGTAAATTACGATTTGAAATTCTACTTCCAATATAACAATCATCATTTCCTTTTATTTACATTCTGTTTGTTCAACCTTATCGCAAATTTCTCCGGATATGTTATAACTGTTAAGTATTGCTGGTATGAAAAACCAAACTTGATTTCCAACGCTTTATGAAGAGAGAAGCGGGTCTTCGACACTAAACGTGTGCTATGCTACGCTATGTATTTACAAAATTCAATAATAGTATATCTTCGAATGGATTGTGAGTTGACTCAACCGACAACCTCTCGACAACACCGTGATTTAAAATCTTTTTCATATCGTTACACTACTGCGTTAGTCACTAAAATTCTCCTCTAGCAAGAGGAAAATTAACAGCTAAGATTTTCAGCACAGCAATCCATCGTAGCAGGTACGTTTATCAAACCACGATTTCATCGAAAATACGTCTAACCAACGACCTCCCCGTGTTCTCGGCTGCCCAAAACACCTCCGCATCGTGAAAGATTGCAAGTGTTTGTGTCACTTCGAAGGTGGTGAAAGATTCAACCTCCCACACCATTTTGCTTCCATCATTCACATTCCCCTCCCCCGCCAACCCTCCATCATTCCCAACAGTTCCTCATCATAGACCCAACTAGGCACGTACTCATTTAGCATGCTGTTTCACTCTCCTTCCCAAAAACTAACTCGCATATTGTCGCCCTCTCTTTTACACCGTTCCTGGTGGTTCGGAGGATCACCAAGAGAACGGTTGGCCGATTTTGAATTACCTACCACGGAGCACCACGGCCCCGAACGGGTGTGAAATCACTTCTTTTGTTGTCGTCGTTGGCATCTTGTTAGCACACAACAACCACCCATCACCACCCGTTGAATTGGGAGCGGACGGGGGATGTGGGGAAAGGTAGTGCGCCCTCCCCCCCACCACCCGCCCCCAACCATGTAGAAACAAACCTTTCCTGTAAAGTTCCAATCTCGAGTGAAAGCCAAGATGTTGTGTGTTCGAGCTGAAAAATGCTACTGACGACATCGGCGATGGGCTGCCATTTTCCGAGAGGCGTGGCCTAACCGACCTGACATTCGGGCAGAGTGTTTCGCAAACCAGAAGAGCGCATTGCGTGCGACACGCTCGGGAGAAACGCCGCTGATCGAAGTTGGCTTCGTTGATGGTGGCGCTTCTGGTGCGGAGAACACGGGAGCGAGTCAAGCGATTCGGAGCGAAACGGGAGAGTAAATTTGGATCGCTTTCGTGAACGTGTTCCATCCTGGTGAGGTTGGGTGGTGGATTTTCAAAGATCTGAACAGATAAACTGCACGGCTCCGTGAACAGATCAAATTGGTGAGAAATTAAAATGCAATGTGGCTGAGATGAAATGATTTATATTAATACATATTTCGTTTGGATCTATGTAGAAGAATCACTGTTTTTTTTTCCAGAAAGAGGAATATTCTTCCGTTACAAAAGATTCAAATGAAATTTCGAAGAATTTCGCAAATTTCTCACGCAATATAATCCACTATCAGAGAGGGTAAAAAAAAAACTTTGCAGTAAATGGCTATTTCTTCTTTCTCTAGGCTTATTATGCTTCTGCAGCGAATTTTTTTTCACTATGAACTTGGTATTCTGTTTGCACTTATAGATTATTGATTTGGAACTGCTAACGGCAATGCTTATTCGTGAATTGTGCGGCAAACAATTTGATATTCTTTTAATTGTAATTCACTCATTTATTTCATATGGGAGGCTCAATTGCGTTAGCTTTAAAGAGCTGATAATTCATTGTTACTTAATATAATGAATGACTTCTAGCATAAGTGTGACTTGCGCCGTTCACTCGCGGTTCACCCGAACTTAAAAGGGGGGAATTTTTTGTGTGGGATGAATTGGACAGAGGCGCATGGGAATGAGATGGTGTAGTTTCATCAGACAGTTGTCGCCAGCACTTTAACATTGGGCGATATGGCCAGGGTTCCTTTTTTTTTATTCGGTCGGTTGTGATTACCATTCGGCAATGATGAGACTCCTCAGATGTCAGAACAAAACAAACACAACCTAATTATTAAAGAAAGAAAGAACACAAGCAGATCAAACTCTTATACTAGACAACTAGAGAAGCACAGAAATCGATTGCATATAACACTGATCCCGAGATCCCAACATATCTCTCGTAGAAACATAAGGTTTTATCCCTTAGACCCCTGGGTATTTCCACAACGGCAAAGATTGCCTACGAGGTAAGTTCGATAGAGGTGTGCATGTGACTGGTAGTTGTTACACATAAATCTACTCATCACACGTAAATAAATCACGGCTTACGAGGAAGTCCTTGAACCACGACCTCGATGAAGCTACAAGAATGATTAAATGTAACAGTAGTCCAAGATTTCCGGTGTCGCAATCTGTTTGCAATGCGAAAGGGTTTCTGAATCGTGTGAAGTTTGTCTATCATACAAATCGCCTTCCTCTGCACCAGCATTTGCTAGCGTGTCCGCTTTCTCATTGCCTAGGATTGAGCAATGTGAAGGTACAAAGTTGATCCAATATGATCTTTCGACCAGTGCACTCATCTGTTCTCTTAGTTTATAGGAAATAAGATGAATGTCTTCAAGGTTTCATCGACCGAAGAGCCTCAGTCCAACTTAGGCTGTTCGTGAAGATGAAGTAATAATCTGTGGGCATGTTGGAAAACATCTTCAATGACAAGATGATTGCTGCCAGCTCAGCTACATAAACAAAACAGGGTTCTTGAAATTTCTGGAAGGCGCTAGAGTTTTCATTGAAGACACCGAAGCCAGTGGATCCATTGAGGCGACACCCATCAGTGAAAAACCTTTTTTTCGGAATTGACGTGTTGGTACTTTCCACTAAATATACGCGGCATTATAATAGAACGAAGTTGTTACAAAATCCCATGAGATGCTTGTTTCATGGAGAGATCATAATGATTTGAGTAACTGCTAAAGAAGTAGTCAACATGATCTGGAGTAATCTTTCTTCACGTTCCACGACTTTTTACAAACAGTAATAACGTCTCGTGTAGAAGTCATAATTTCTAAGTGTGTATGGTTTCAAAATTTCCATGGAATTCCCAGGTATTGTATAGTGACGTAAAATATGTTTTTCCCTCGTGGCGATGATGCAGATCCATCTACAATTGCAGCAGGACCACAATTTGCAACATGCAGACATTACAAATATAATTTTTATTATCATTCTATATTATAACAACCCGTCGCAATATTTTGTATGCTATTTTCAGCTTAACATTTATGCATAGTTGTATGTTTCAGCCCATCTTACTCACGATATCTATTTGAAAATATCGGGAGGTTGTTATCATTTTTTGTAAACAGATCATGTACGACAAATTAGGCAAAACAAAATTATTTTCTTCATCCAAAAAAAATATTCAAAAGCTAACATTGTTTATGGCCCTATATTTTCTATTTCACAGACATAAAGAATCATTTATGAGAAAAAGAAGTTGCCGAAGAAATCGAACTTTCTGTATTTTTCTTTTATTTATTTTTATTATTTTTGTTTTCTTAGAATCATAAAGTTTTTGACTTTTTGGGCAGTGATCATACTCACATGAAATTTAATTCACATAGTTGTTTGCTTAAATTTTCTTACTGTTGCTGGGCTGCCGAGTGAACGACTTTATCATGACTTTTTAACAATATCACGTAGGAATTTTCGCCACTGTAGAGTTTCAATCATCTAGCACCGAGGCGGAAGAGGGATAATTGCTGCATTTCACTATTATATGTACATTGTTTTGTGATTCTTTACAACATCGTGTTGTTTTCATCATATCCTACAAATTCCAGTATACATTCATCGACTAATGGTTGAGCTGCATAGATGTAAAGAAATTTTATCTGCTTCAAGGTTGTAGGGAGAGTGGTTCTAAGTAGTGCAGATGTGTTACTGCTGTGGTCTTTTTCTATTAACCACCCACACTTGTTGGTGGTATCATCAGCATCCTTACTGTTGGTTTAAAGCGGTATTCAAACACGTCGGTTTTAACGTATTATTTTACATGGTGCGGCAGAAAATAATGTGAAAACGTTCAAACTAGAGTATTGGGTTAATTCGTGTAGCTAGTGACTAATTTTTGTCGAAAGTGTATTTGTTTATGTTTACTTCCAAGTGCTGCATCCAAACATTCTATTTGTTTTACTGAAAATTCGTCAACATGTTCGCGAAAGATATATTCACAAGTTTGTTGCTCGCCCAGAAGAAGCCGAAAGATATTGCCAAGGTGGTAGGGTGCCATTTGGCAATAGTTTACCGAATAAAAAAGTCCCTACAGGATGGTACTAAGCAGCGGAAGCCGGGAAAAGGACGTCCGCGCATTGCACTCACGCTGAACGTGATCAAATCGGTCCGTGCAAAAATTGCACGCAACCTGGTCCGTTCCATAAGAAAACCTACAAAGGAAGCCGATATTTTGGAGAAATCCATGCGGAGAATCATCAAGGAAGACCTGCATGCATCTTCCAGAGCCAGAGTGTAACGCCACTTGATTACGTACCGGGTCAAGGAACTACGAGTGACTCGTTCCAAGAGATTGCTTTCCTTGTTGAAGAAGGAAAAAAATGATAATCCTGTTCTCCGACGAAAAGCTTTTCAGCATCGATGCTGTGGCCAACAGCCGCACGGACCGGTTCATTTCACCGCAAAAAAGGGAAACGTTCCGGAAAAAGTGAAATTCAAATTTCAAACCTAACTGGTGTTACCTAACCGGCTGGTGTTACGATGTTTGGCTTGGTGGCGTCCAACGGTTTGAAAATGCCGCTTGTTTTCATTGATGCTGGAGTTAAAATCAATACCGAAGTGTATATTGATATTTTAAAGGACCAAGTACTTCTCTGGGTGAAGGCCAACTTCTCCAAGGATCAAAACGTTGTCCTAAAGCAGGATGGAGAGCCGTGTCACACGTCCAATAGAACACAACAATGGTTGAACGATAACATGAAGTTTTGGCCGAAGGATTTGTGGCCCCCTTGCAGTCCAGATCTTAATCCTTTGGATTATTCAATTTGGGCATATGTTGAAGCACGAGCCTGCAAAACATCACACCCTAGTGTGAAAACCCTGAAGTCAATCATAACACCGCACATGGCAGTCAATTTCCGGAGGACGACGTCCGAAAGGCATGCTCCAGCTTCCAGCATCGGCTCAAGGATGTTATCAATAAAAATGGAGGACACATTGAATAAATTTGTTTAAAAGGACTTCATAAAGATAACTGCACTCTGAAAATAATGATATTATTGCTTGAATTAGTTGAAAATAGGATTTGAAAGATATAGAATAAATTTTCGCATTATTTTCTGCCGCACCCTGTACTTCTTTGAAATAAACCATTCACACTTTTGAGTGGCCCCAACAGCATCCATTCTGTTGGTTTAAAGCGGTGACAACATTTGAATAGGTAAACTTAGACTTCCACCTGAAGAAAAACAAAAACAAAAACAAAACAAAAACGAACACTATTGTCGGCAAACTTGTTGCACAATGATTATTGTACCATGTAAAAATAAAATATACACGCATTTAAGCCTGATTTTCAACCCTTAACGTCCTGAACAACAAAATGTGCGAAACTTGGAATCTACCGTTGTTAATATAGCTTTCCCTATTATGCAAAGTAACGATATCTTTTGAAACATGTTCATTAAGTTTTCTGGAAGATCAACATAGAATGAGATAATCTGGTATGTTCTAGGTCGTAGAAACTGTTCAGGAGTTCCTAACTTAGGAACAACAGTTGAAACTGTAGCTTTTTCGGCTATACAAAGATATGACATGTATTCAACCATGTTCACTGAATTTTTTGGAAGGTCAACCGACATTTTGAGATAATCTGGGGTGTTCTAAGTCTTCCAATATGTTCATGAATTCATAATTTATGATCTTAAATTGAAACAGTAGCTTTTTAAGCTAAAAAAATAAGCGAAATGTATTTAATAAAGTTCACCAATAGTATGAGTTAATCTAGGATGCTCTAGGTGAATCAAACTGTCCTGGAGTTCATAACTTAGGATCGACGTTTGTAACTGTAGCTTTTTCAGCTAGACAAATCCACGATACGTATTCAACCATTTTTGCTGGATTTTCTGGCAGATCAACCGATATTATGATGAAATCTGGGATGTCCTTGGTCATACCAGACTGTTCATTAGCTCATAACTTAGGACCTACGATTGAAACTGTACCTTTTTCAGCTGTACAAAGAAATGATATGTTTTCAGTTATGATTTATGAGTCTTCTGGAAGGTCAGCAAACATTAGGAGATGATCTGGGATGTTCTACTCTCAGTAGCAAAAAAAAAGCCGAGCAAAATTTTGCTTACAAAATACGCGTTGTTCAACCTTCTGTAACTTTGTCAATTATCAATATATTTGGCTTAAATTTTGACAACACAATAACTTATGTATACACCTTATGTGACCAAAATTTTATGTTGATGAATTTTATAAATTTGAAGTTATCATAACATATGTGAAAAAAATCATTTTCGACATATCAATTTCAAAAATCCGTATTTCTGTGAAACATTTAGGTAGGATATTAAAAATGTGCGTCAATTTTGATGCCAGCTGTAGTCCAAACCACTTGATGGAAACAGTTAAAATTTTGTCCACATTAATTTCTGTATTGTTTCAAGCCCTGAAAAAATTTTTAATATCCTACGTAAATTTTTCACAGAAATATGGATTTTTGAAATTGGTATGTCAAAAATGACTTTTTTTTACATATGTTATGATAACTTCAAGTTTATAAACTTCATCAACATAAAATTTTGGTCACATAAGGTGTATACATTAGTTATTGTGTTGTCAAAATTTCAGCCAAATATATTGATAATTGACAAAGGTTGAACAACGCGTATTTTGGAAGTAAAATTTTGCTCGGCTTTTGTTTTGCTACTGAGTGTATATCAGCCATTTAACTCTGGAGCTTAGAAATCAGGGTCTGAAATTTTAACTGTAGCTTTTAAGGCTATACGAATTTACGAAACCATGTTCACTTGATCTTCTGGTAGGTCAACGGTTATCCCCTATCCCTCAGCAAAATTTTAGTGAGGTCGAAACTGACAAATTTAAACAGTGATTTTATTCTTCCAAAACTGCTTGCTCGACAAAGGTACAAACAGCACCAACAGATGAAACAGTTAACACCTCCTGATGCTTAGCGTCTACGTGAACAAGCTAGAAATTCACGAAACAATATGTTTGAAGTCTTTTTTTACATTGGTTACTTACGACTATATGAAAATTTGAAGCGAATGATACAAAGATGTAGAATGCAGACGTACACGCTCACTTAGATCGACTCAAGATATAGTCAAATTCGACTCAGAAGAGCAAAAAGTGGAGTTATCCATAGACTGAGGAAAATAGCAGATATAAGTAAAGGTCACTCATACTTATGCATAAAGTATTCATAGTAGTGACATATACTAAAATATTAAACAATTTTACTTAATCCATGCGTAACTTTACTTTTTTCACTGTTGAGGTGAACTTGGCTCAATTTTGAATCAATCTCAATAGCCATGACAAAAAAAATTAAGAAAAAGGGATAAAACCACCCATAAAGCGAGTTCCGATCAAAATTTGGTCAAACAGTAATGTGTGTGAGTCAAACAAAGTTTTATTGATAAAGTCTAATTCTTATTCTCTTTCAAGTTCAGGTTATACAAAATACAGGAGAAATATTCAGCTAAGCTTTCTTTTTACCAAATACGAATTATTGAGTTTTCCTTCAACTGCTTCTCGCTCACAACAGCTTTTTGAGTCTTCTTAACGTTCCGCTTGACGATGGCCCAATATTGTTCAAATGGGGAGCTTATTGGGAGGGTTCTTGTCCTTGGGAACCACTTGAACGTTGTTGGCAGCATACTACTTCATGGCCTTTTTTCCGTAATGACAAGATGCCAAACCCGGCCAAAATAGAACGGAACAATTGTGTCGCTTCAGAAAAGGCAGTAGACGTATTTGTAGGCACTCTCTCAGATAAATTTCCTGGATGACGGTTCCGTTCGCAATGTAATCGTTGCTGTTCAAGCCACAGGTACAGATGGCCTGTCGCACCAGATATTTCTTCGCGAACTTCGATAGTATAATGTGCTTGAAAATATCTGTCACCGTTCCCTGTTTGGTTGCCGTATAAAATTCCTGTCCAGGAAGCTGTTTAAAGTCTGTCTTGACGTAAGTTTCATCATCCTGTACCACGCAATCAAACTTCGTCAGCATCGTCGTGCACAACTTCCACGATCTGGCTTTGGCCGACGCGTTTTGTTTACCGTTGGATTTGGAGTCACCACTTTCTCGTAATTCGACAGTCTAGCTCGTGTTTTAGCGGTGTCCACGGTTAAGGGCGCCACTCCAAGTTTCTTTGTGACGAGTTTTGACGAAACTTGATGGGTGTATTTTAATGGATGACGAAACATTTGTCAAAATGTATTTTAAACGAATCCCCGGATAAAAATTTTACCCGACAACTGGTCGTGGGGATGTCACTTCCAGGCATAAATTTGTTTTTGCTCGCAAACTAATAATTCGACAAGGAATCTGCAGTTGTGGCCTTAAAACCAAGGTTGTCATCACATCTCACACAATGACGTCGAAGATTTACATTTAAGAGTGTTTGAAAAACCGGATTTTACCCTTCATTCGGCAACACAAGGCCAACGTTATGTTTTGGATCTTGCCAGCTGCCACTAGTCTAAGTAGGTACTAGAATGTTATGCTGTAAACAATGTTAATTTCATCGCCAAAAAGATTAATCCTCCGAATTGCCCTGAGCTCAGACCGATCGAAAAATATTGGGCAATTGACAAGCGAAAACTTCGAGGATGCGGTTAAGAAGTGACAAATACACAACAAATGCGTTTAAAGTGGAATAAGTTCGCCGGTACAGTGTCACCAGCGACTGTGCAGATCACGATGGCATAGATCACAAGTAAAGTGCGACAGTTCATTCGGAACGGTGATTTGTAATATTTGGTTGTTTATCGTTTGGAATCTTAATAAATACCTTTTTCTTTGACGTTTTTGTCAACCATGTATGTTGCTTAGCTCTTGAGTTATGATCACTTGAATGCGTCCGAATTTTCTTTGAATCGGGTTTTAGCAATCGATTCTGGAATTTGATACGGAATCTACGGTACACATGCTCTCGTCAATGAACAGGACTACCAGATTTTCGTCGCTTTTGGATGTGATTGGTTATTATGTGAGTTTATTTTACCATGTCCTCGACTTTGCCACGCAATCTTCCTCTACGATCATCCGTGCCGTAGATTCGCTGATCCCATGTTCTGCCATTTTCCTCTTTGAACGCACTGGATTCACTCGAATCTTCCTTTTAATGGCAGCGATAATCCTCGGAATCAGAGCTGAGCTCTGACGACCACTTTCGCGGATACTTGTCCTTTCTTTTGTCGGTCTAAGATCCTTTTAACCGGTCATTGAACTGTCTTTTGGCGACATATGTGCGTGGGACAAATCACGAATACGCTGCCAATTCGTTATGGTGCGGATGACAAACTAAGGAAATTGGTTCGTTCTACTCGCAGCCTACCTTGATATAAATTATAGCTCTCGTGCATGCAAAGAAAACAAACGCATTTTTCGAAGACTGATAAGTTCTTGTGTTAGGCGAGAAAACGCTTTTATTTTACCTTTTTTTTAAATTTATTTCTCAATATAGTCTCCTTTAAACTTGATACATTCAGTCCAGCGATATTAATACTTTTTCAAACCATCCAAAGTATGATTTGTTATATTCTAAAAAATAGGCCTCTTTTGCGGCAATGACATCCTCGTTTGTTCAGTTTGTTGTATAGGAATGAACTGACAACATGTCACCGTTTCAGAACATTCACAAGGGGTTCACCAATAATGATGGTATAAGTTGTACCGGGGGGATCACAAATGAGTGTACCGCGTTCATGTTGCCACCCAGTACATAATGATACCCTGAGATATTTTGAACGCTATTTCAACTCAAATCACTCATTTTTTGCGGCATTTTTTTTAAAAGAATAAGGGGCAAACACGAAATTATTGCGACATATTCAACAGGGCATAACTTTTTTACCATTGGGTAAAAATCAACCAAATTTTGCACACTTTCTCATTGATGTATATTGTTTACATGCTGTCAAACTCGAAGTCGTTTTTTCGATTCAACGAAAATGGAGGTGAACCAACGCGAGTCGAGAGAACAAATTCTTTCCAAACACCTGGAATTTCCTGACCTGTCGCACCGGCAGTTGGGAAAAATGTTGAACATTCACCATTCAACCGTCTCCAGAGTGTTGAAGCGGTTCCAGGAGCAGTTGACGTTGGACCACGGCAAAGGAGCTGGAAGAAAACCGGGACCGGAGAACAAAAAGACGGAGGGAAAGGTGAAGCGGATGATTAAAGCAAATCCCAACGTCTCAAGCCGTGATTTGGCTAAAAAGATCGGCATGTCGCAGAGCTACGTCCAAAATGCAAAGAAGAGAGCTGGACTACATACACACAAGGTACAGAACTTCCCAAACCGCGATGAGCGGCAACAATTGACGATTTTAAGCAAATTCCGGGGTTGGAGTTTTTCACCGGCAAGAGCAAGTTCTATGTGGACGACAAATTTAAGAAGAAGAAAATGTCGAAGTTCGCCGCCAAATATCTCATTTGGCAGGCCATCTGCTCTTTGCGGACTGAGGAGTGAGCCTTTCGTGACAAAGGGCACAGTAAATGGCGAGATCTACAAATCTGAGTGCCTCGAGAAGCGCCTTTTGCCGTTCTTGCAGCAGCACGAGGAAGCTCCACTATTTTGGCCAGATTTGGCATCATGCCACTATTCTAAAAGTGTCCTGGAGTGGTATGAGGCCAATTCTGTCCATTTTGTTCCAAAGGACATGAATCCGCCAAACTGTCCGGAGCTGCGCCTGGTGGAGCAGTACTGGGCAATGATGAAGCGGGAACTTCGGAAGAGCAAAAAGACAGTCAAAGACGAGTAGGACGAGAAGAAAATGGAAAAAAAAAACTGAGAAACTGGTACCGGATGACACTGTAAAGACTTTGATGGAGGACATCTGGCGAAAATGCGTTCAATTTTACACTCAAGGCTCCATCGATTAACTTTTCTTTTGATTTTTGAAGTAAATGTATGTATAAAACTACCCTAAAATTTTGGTTTGATTCTAAACATTATAAGAAAATTGGCATGACATTTTCGGTGTCGCAATAATTTCGTGTTCGTCCTTTATCACTTTTAAAAAGGCTACCCACAATTTATCAGCTGTTGGTTATTTTTATCCACAATAAAGCATTGAAAAACTACCCCAAATCCGTACCCCGAAATCAATGGTAATCCAGCAACAGCCACCTAATTGAAATCATCCAATTGAATTTTCATTCCCGCGTTTGCAAAAACCTGCAATTACAATCAGTTGATGAAGATTATTTTGTAATTATTTTTCCAACTCGCTTCTCGGCAATGCAGTTTTTGTCTCAATTTCCCGACAAACGCTCGAGAAAGTGCAACCGATCTGCAGGTGCACCGGTTTTCCCGAATGCTGTACACCACTTAAAGCTCCCACAGACCGAATCGACTCTTATCAGATGACGTTAATAATAATTCGCTCAAAACCGCCGTAGGCCTGCTTCGTGAGCCCAATTGGAACAAATGGATTCGCTTACTACTGCAGTTACTCCTTTTAGGAAACCCCTTTCCAGTGCATTCAAATTGAGATTCCAACATAAACTATAGCATTTAACTCACGGTCCGCCTTCCTCGAAGGCCTAGTATTAAACAAAAGTCGCTTAATAACGTTAATTAAAAATTTAAAACAATCAAATTATGCTTGCAGAAAATTGCCTTTTTCGGAATTCCGGCAGCATTGATTGGCGCCACCGGGCCGGCGTATCGCGATAAGAGCTGTTTTAATTCAATTAATTTTAATTCAATCCCAAATTGACAGACCATCGAAAGAGGGGCAGGGCAGAGGACGGGGGGTGGGCAGAGCGAAACCGTGCAGCATAATGGTGAAAAATGAAAACAAACAAACAAATTGGTCCGCATCAGGTGCATCTCGGCGTGAAAAAAGGGAAATTAATTTTCTTCGTCTTGCACTTTCGAGCAATAATATGCGAACGGGGGTGGACGGGGCACGGAGAGGAATTTGCGTCCAATAAGCACTGATTCAGAACAAAATTGGTGTTGAAAATTTTGCTTTTATGAATGTTTTTAAAGAGTCATTGAGAATTCAGGTCGGCATCTAATAAGAGAATTACATTTCGTGAAAAAAAATCCCTCCGTGCTTCCAGTGAGCGGGGTAAAGAATGCATTTTAAACCATCGTCCATTTTTTGCCATTAAATTGATAACAAATCCACCGCAACTAATTAAGGAAATGGCATTCTTTTAATCGCCGCAATTTTAAACGGTGTTTTTTTCTATCGTCAATTTCCTCCCTTGGCATTATTCGGCAGACCACCTTCTGATGGTTCTTGTGAAGCGGTTGTTTACTAAGCAAAAAAGAAAAATGAAGGATTATTTGGACAATATAACAGATGAACATAGAAAAAAATCAAATCGTTATGCAAGGGATGCTTTCATAATCCTTGAATTTCCTTTGAAATTATGCGGAGGGCGATTGAAGAAAAAAAATGAAAGCTATAAACTGAAACTAAATCCAGCATTGCAAATTATGAAACAATAAAAAAAAAACTATGGGTGGGTTTTGATAATATTGCGAGGGGTGATGTTTATTTTTTTGTGAGGGTCGCTTCTAATTACAAGGTTCTTTCGATTAGTACAATCGATATTCATGGTTTTTTCAAACAAGGACAGTAGGAGGTGCTCCTATTCACCACAACTCTACTGATTCTATTCAACCAATGAAGCTGAATTTTTATTTGTGATAAAGGTGTTCCATGAGTTTCTTTACAACTAAAAAAAAAGCTTAATATGTTAGCAGTCATGAGGAAAATAACAGTTGGAGGCGTCATCACCCTTCACCGTAAATCTAGAGAGCTCTGTTACATCAAACGACCTCAACTCATTCGATGAAAGTGGAGGCAGTGTAAAATGGGTTCAAGTCCCACTCTGATCTAGGACTCTTTTCGTAAAGACTGTATTTGCCACATATTTCTAATCAGGCCAAGGCCGGGATGGCCTCTGCTCTAAACAGAAGTAGTATCCATTCTATTCGATCCTTGAGGCTTCAACACACAGTCTGCGAAGGGTCGCCTTCTACATGACCGATTTACCTTGCTCGTTGTGCGCCTCTTTTTCTTTGATCAATTCATCATTCCAACTTGTCTGTCGTTCAACATACTAACCACATGTCCAGCTAATCGAAGTCGACCGATTTTTGCGGTGTGATCCAGGGAGGTTCTTCCAGCTTTTGAAACAATTCATGGTTTTTTTCCGCTTACAACTTTCGTTTACTATCCATCATAAATGGATATGCAGCACCTTGCGTTGAAAGCTTCATTGGAGAGAATATCAGCCTTTCGAGATGGTTCACCACTAATGATGCTTCTAGAAAATCTTTGTAAGACACCGCTGGAATCGGATTTCACGTTCAAGAAAACTTGTTAGAAAAGACTGGGAACTGAAAATCTGACAAACTCCGGGATAAATGAAATGGAGAGTCACGTCACTGCAGATCTTCCTGTAGACCAACTCAACCACAATAGAGGCCTTACACACGTTCTGGAAAACCTCTACACATTGCGAGTTTTAAACTAAAATTGAACACAAAGCCAGCGGACACTGAGCTTGAAGTTAAAAAGAATACTGTCGGAAAAAAATTAGAGCAAACAAGTTAAAAATGTGAAACAAAAGAACCAAGAACCAACAAAATAAAAGCAGTATGAGAAAAAAATGAGAACACATGACAAGAGAAGGATCCGCAAAAAGGAATAGAAGCATGAGTAGTAAAAAGCAGATGTTTAGGAATCAAAAATGTATGAAATTAAAGAATGGAAATATTTAGACCAAGATGATTACAAACTCAGCAGAAAGAAAACAAAGCAAAAAATAACAAAAACCGAAAATGATAACCGGTAAAAAATATACACAAGAAGAAAAGCAGAGCAGAAACTAAGAGGAATACAAGTAAAGAAAAAGACTATTATTAGAGATAGAGAGAGAGAGAGAGAGAGAGAGAGAGAGAAAGAGAGAGAGAGTAGATAAAAAATTTAAGATACTTATATTATGAAACTAATAATTGCAAGATTATCAGCCGAAAATGTTAATGGAAGGAGTGGAAATTAGAAGATACCCAAACGAAGTGAAACAATGAAGTATGTGAAAAATCTGGAAAAAGGGTAGTCGAAATTGAAAAACAGGAATGAACCCTGGTGTAAATTGCCTCTATAAAACCCAAAAAATATACACAAATACACACACACACCCACACACACACACACACACACACACACACACACACACACACACACACACACACACATAACGTTTTATTAAATCCCATGATTTTTTGAAATACTTGTTCATCGCGAATCTGCAGCTTACGTGTAGAATACTTTCCCTTGGTTCATGAGCAAACAAAATTGTGTATCCACTAAAATCGCGGTCATTCTCCTCAAGATGCTACTTCATCATGATCAGGATCATAATGATTGATGATAAATACTTTCTGTTGTTGATTCAAAATCCACGTTAAAGCGGGAGTATAACTCGATCAAAAAGGTTGTTCAACACCCCAAGATCTGTGCTTCGGTCTGTCCTACACAAATTTCTAAATAGTATACATAAATTTCCTCAATTGAAAATTATTTTAATTTGCATGAGATTTGGATTGGATTTGGATTGGATTTGGATTGGATTTGGATTGGAAAATCCAAATTTGGATTGGATTTGTATTGGATTTGGATTGGATTTGGATTGGATTTGGATTGGATTCGGATTGGAATAAGTGTCCAGCAGAAGAAAAAAACAGTAATGGGGTTTGACAGTAGTTGCCAACGTCACAAGTTCAAATGTCACCCTCGGACAAGGTGTGAAAATACCCAAAAGAGGTATTCAAATGACTACGACCGTTGATGAAACAGCCCGAGGCTGAAAATCTCGATAATCAAGAAACAACATCGTTCATCTTCAAACTTACTCAAGATTTCCGGAACCCTCACCATCATAGTCTTGGTCATCTTGAGTGCCACTTTTTTGGCACATCTATTGATACGGGATTTGAGTAGTTGAGCAGTGGTGGCTTCTAAACCATTTTCGTACACCAATTGGGACAGTATTTCCCAATACGTCTAGATTGGCCGTACCTGGGGTACGTTTGAGGGGTTGTCTTTTTCACGTATAAACGGTATGTTATAATGGTAATGGTAAGAAGACTGGTCCGGATGAACATAAAATCTGCTTTCTTAAGGTGCTTTTTAAAAAGCAACCTTTTTTGGCACAAAAGAGCTACGTGAACCTTCCGTAATGACCACCATACCCCCACTCGTCAGTTCGTACAGGTTAGATCTTAAGATGGGCTCAAACTTTGCTTTTCTGGTATATCTAATCTTATCGGATGTAGTGTCCAACTCGTCGGTATAGAACCCCATGTTCTCAGCGGTCGAACTGTTTGAGAACGTAAAATTCTTTTCGTTGTCCATAACAATGGTGACGGCTGTCTTAAAGTAGTTACGACGCAGCTTACAGCACTAGTCGGATTTCCTGCAGCTGTTTCTGCGTGTACTTCGTTCTGGATGATTGCTTGTAACGTTTCAAAATGTGCTTCACCACCTCCGTTTTCGGATGCTACGCAGAAAACTCAGTTACTCGACCTTCATAGCAAACAAACGAAAACACACTGAGAATGAACAACGCCCACAAAGAAGAAAACACTGATCAGATTCCCACGTTACACAGAGATTCCATTCCATGAAAAAGGTGAAAAAAAGTCTAAAAAGTGATTTTACATAGACAAACTTTATATTTCCTAATTAATTTGAGTCGCTGATTTTAAATATGCTATCTAAATCGTCGTATTAGCCCAAACTAAAGAGATACCACTCTATGGTAACTGGAATATCCTGAACATCCAATAAAATGGTAAATTCATTAGTCTTTTCCAAAAGCACAACGATTTTTTTGTAAAACGTTTGTATAATAAATTTTAGTAGCAAATCGATGTGGAGAACAACATATGGCTCAGAGTGGCCATTGCATGGTCTTTTGCATGGTCTTCTGTGGAACATCTCTAAAAATGTATAATTAAAAAATTCCATCTTTCCATCCTATGATATCTTTGTATTTTCTCGTATTTATGAGGTTAATGACATGGTATCTGTTTACGTTGCTCTTTTATTCCCCAACTACACACCCAACCCAAATCAACCAAAGCCAGTCCACGATCCCACATCCTCCCTTTACAACAAGAATTCTAAATGCAAAATAAGGAAATATCTGTGTCCTTCATTAATTGTCTTCATGAACCATCACTACGTCGATAAACCGCTTTGGTTTCCGAATCACTCGAGTATTCCGGCGTCCTTCGGGTTGATTCTCGCCCGGTCTTGTATGAGTCTCCTCTCCGGTTCCAACAGCGTCCAGTTTGGATGGTTTATCTGCAGTTGTAAGCTGGATGGCCGAACTTTTGCAAACCTGGCGCGTTGTACCTGAACCCTCCACTTCGGACGGAAATGTTGGAGTTCCATTGAGCTTGAGTATCATCAGTTGCCTCAACAAACTTTTTCAAAATTTTCACACAGCGATCATACGTTTTGTTCGAAGTCATATCCATAATGGTTGCCCGACCACTCGTCAACTGTATGACCTTATAAAAAGTGTTCTTGTAAGGTGTGTCGGCTTTATCTTTTTTCGTTTGCCAGACCAATACGGTATCACCAACCTTGATCAGCAGCTCAGGAGCACGACGATGCATATATTTCCTAGTGTTGCGGACGAACTTCGCAGCTTGATCTCGATCACGTAATTCACCATCCGCGGTGTTCCTGCTATCTTTGCGGAAATCCGGTAGAAGGCTTCTTACGGGTTTGCCAAATATCAATTCCGCCGGTGGAATCTTCGAATTGTAGGCGGTGACGTTATCAGATAGGGCATTTCTCCAATTCTGCTTACCAAGCTTGGAAATTGCCGTAATTTTAATGATTCCCTGCATGCTTCGCTCAAACATTCCATTCTCAGTAAGGTTCAACGGAGTGCTATGTATTAGCTGGATTGAGGCAAGTTTTGAGTTCCCCATCATTGAACGGCAGACCGATGTCTGCTTACATTGTCTTAAGAATGTAGTATGTATTGAACACATTTTTCAAGGCTCATTTTACTGCATCAGAATGAGTTTTGCCATCGGGATAGCTACCAGGAAGCGCGAATAGTTGTTGGTTAGGATCAGCGCCTTCCAATTACGCAAATCGGATGCCGATGAGAAGTTCATCGAAACGTAATCTCAAGCATTGCTTGGCAGCTCTGTTAATGTCATCAGAGGTGGATACAGGTACATGGTAACCATTTGGCATTCTGAACAGCTTTTCACAAAGTTCTCGATTGCTCAGTCCATCCCGGGCCACCAAAGCCTTTGTCGCAAGATGTTTTTTACTGTGGACATCCCCGGATGACTTCGATGAACCTCACGCAAAGCTCTCCCTCGAAGCTTTGCTGGTAGAACCGTTTTCTCGTCTTTCATCAAAATTCCATCTTTAGCATAAAGGTTCATCTGGAACAATTGATTCTTCGATATCTCAACAGATCATTTTTCACTTTTTCCTATGTATGATAGCACAATTTGCAGTTCTGTGTCATTCCGTGGCTCACCTCTTACTTGCTAAATGGTC